>BQNB010011579.1:21525-81077 GCA_026074375.1 Tanacetum coccineum
GAAGAAGGAAAAGTTGTTTGCCTAGTTTTCCAAGTATGAATTCTGGCTACAAGAAGTATGTTTTCTCAGACACGTGGTTAACAGTAATGATATTCACATAGACTTTAGTAAGATAGAAGCAATGAAGAATTAAAAAGTACCTAAGACGCCATTCGGGATACGATCATTCTTGGGATTAGCAGGTTACTACCGACGTTTCATAGTAAATTTTTCTAAGATTGTTAAACCCCTTACTTCACTGACTCAGAAGAATAAGAAGTAGGAATGGGCCAAGGAACAAGAGGTAACTTTTCAGACGTTGAAGGGCAATATGTGAAATGCACCAATATTGTCATTTCCTGATGGATCCAGAGAGTTTGTAGTTTACTGCGACGCGTCGAATCAAGGATTAGGTTGTGTACTCATGCAAAGAGGCAATGTAGAGAACGCGACAGCACAAATGCTGCGTGGCCTGGACCAACTAATAGAAAGGAAGGAAGGTGGAGGTATGTATCTATTATGGGTTCCATTAATAGGTGATGTAAGGACATTAATAATGGACGAGGCTCATGCATCAAGGTACTTGGTACATTCAGGAGCGGATAAGACGTACTATGACCTTAGAGATATGTATGGTGGCCATGTATAGAGAAGGACATTGCTACCTATGTTAGCAATTGTTTGACTTGTTTAAAGGCGAATGCTGAAACATCAAAGACCTTCAGGTTTATTGTAACTACTAGAGATACCCGAGTGGAATTAGGATATAATAACTATGGACTTTATTACAAGGTTGCCAAGATCAAGTAGTGGGTATGATACGAATCGGGTAATAGTCAATAGACTGACTAATGTATGCCCATTACATGGTAGTACGTGAAGATTTTAAAATTGGGAATTTGGCAAGACTTTACACTAATGAGATAGTAACAAGGCATGGAATGCATGTGTCGATCATCTCAGATCGTGGTGGAAGATTTACTCCTCTACTTTGGTAGACATTGCAGAAGGCATTGAGAAACACGGCTAAAACGGACGGACAAAGTGAGCGTACCATTCAGATTTTGAAGGATATGTTGAGAGCGTGTGTGCTTGATTTTTTTTACTCATCTACCCTTAACTGAGATTTCTATAATAATAGTTATCATTCGGGTGTTTGATGTGCTATATTTGGTTGTATGGATGGAAGTGTAGGTCACATGTTCTTTGGGCTGAAATTAGAGAAATTCGGTCGATTGGACCAGAATTGTTACAAGAGACAACAAATAAGGTGATATTGATTAAAGAAAAGCTTAAAGCGGCTAGAGATTGCCAAAAGAGCTATGTTGGCAATATGCGTAAACATTTAGAATTGAAGTTGGTGATAAAGTAATGTTGGAAGTGTCGTCTTGGAAAGATGTAGTGCATTTTAGAAAGAAAAAAAATGTTAGCACCAAGATATGTGGGACCATTTAAGATCATTAAAGGGATCGGTCCTATGGCCTATTGATTAAGATTGTCTTAATAATTTAGTAGCGTATTTGATGTGTTTCAAATTTAAAGAGTATTTAGCGGATACAAATCTGCATGTGCATTTAGAAAAAATTAAGGTAGACAAAACTCTTCGTTTTGCTGAAGAACCTGTTGAGATTATCGATCGTGAGGTTAAAAGTTTGAAGCGTAGTAGGATTCCGATAGTTAAGTCCATTGGAACTCGAAGCGAGGTCATGAGGATTTCATAAAAACTAAGTATCCACATTTGCTCGTTGAGTAAGCTATCGTTGGAAGTACTAAGTAAAGTTGGACATATGGTTACTGGCAGACTTTAGTGCACCCTTAAATGTTCTGAGGTGGTTTGGTTAATATTATATTTTGAATAAACTCGAAGTCGAGCCGATTCTTCAAAAATGTTGAGCTTTGCAACAACTCATAACTTAGTTCCAAGACAGTTCTTGTTTGATGAGTTGCGGGGTTAGGTTATGAATGACGTTGTTACACAACTTAAAGTTTTTGACGAGTTTCCTCGAAGACGGGCGATGTTCATGTAGTTGGATGTTTATTTTTGCTTAGAGTTGTTATGCTGCTATTTGTACCCTTGTATGGGCAAGCGAAGTTGTAAGTAGTGGGTTTTCGATCGTGAAAGTTAGATGAGAGTCAAAGCGTGACCCTAAGTTCACGTGGGAACGTGGGAAGGTAAGGACCATGTGAAAAGCTATGTATAACCACGATTGTTGTTGTTTGATGTGTCTGAACTACTAGTAAAATTATCGGGACGAGATTTCCCTAAGTAGGGGATACCGTGACAACTGTGCTTTGAGCAGGTTAGTCAAACCGTTGGTATTGACTTGAATATCATTATGTGCTATAATAATTATGTGTTTATATGATCTTACGTGAGTTTGGCTACCAATCCATGGAGCGTGATCGTCTCATTGTGATTGAGTTTATGGTTGTTATGGGCATTTCATTTTGATAACATTTTAATGACATGATTTGATTGTTGTAATTCTTTTGTGTGTACGTTTCTTTATGTTATGTATACGTTATTAATATCTTTAAGTGTTTTTTGTTAGTAAAATTAAAAGTTATTAAAAAATATAGTAATTAGAACTTAGTTTTATTAAGTTAGTAAATAATTAGAAATAAGTTTTTATTTTATAGTCATTTATTTAGTTTTTAATTTAAAAGGCTTTACAAGTGTATAAAGGGTTTTTATAAAAATGTCAAAATTAAGGGTTGAATATGTAATTAATAATAATTAAATAAATATATATATATAAATAACTATATTATATATATATATAATATATATATCTATATATTTATACAATTTTATTATTTTTATATATATATATTATATATATATATATGGATCAAATTTAATAAAAAAATAAATAAATAATTTAATTAATTAAGGGATGTTTGGTTGGGTCGGTTTGGAGAAGAAAAAGGGGGAAAGGAAACTCAATTTTAGTCAAAGTTGGATTCTAATTAGGTAATTATCCAAACCTTTTTCTTTTCACTATAAATACAAATCTCTCCTCCCTTTTTTGTGAAATCAGTCGAACCAAGCAGAGAGGAAAAAAATTATTTTTTTTATCAAGAACAAGTTGGCGATCTTGTGTATCAAGATCAAGGTTTTAGGTATGTTTTCTTAAACCCTTTTTAATTAGTCTTCTTTAGTTTTTTTTGTAACAATTAAGTGATAGAATTAGGGTTTATTTATATTTTCTGTAAGTCAAAGTAATTAACTAAATTAGAAGTGATTAGGGATAAATTATAAGCGTTTTGGTGTAATCGGTTAGGTCTAGAACGCGTTAGATTAGGATTTTGGTTTGAGCGGAATTTTGTGTCGTGTTGATTGAATGATATCTCAATGATAAAAACGAGTTTTGGGTTGAATCTTGTGTCTAAATTAAAGTTCAGAGAGTCTAGTTTCCAAAAGGTCCGGCCCCGGAAGGTTTTAAGGTCGGGAAGTTAGTCAAATAATTTTTGCAAGAAAAGTTGTCAAAATAGTAAATTCGGGTCAGATTTGGGTCTGATTTCGGGGAGTAAAACCCCTACTTAAAATTCGAATTAGGGTTATCCAAAAATCAGAGGTCATGGATTAGGTGTCTATTAACTCCAGTTCGAAAGCCTAGCATTAAAACATTTTCTAAGTATTTTTAAGGACGTCAAACGTTTAGGTGTGCGTTCAGATCCGAATCTGAGTACTTTGTAATGATGAATTTTTATAAAATAGTTCCACTTAGTATTATTTTTTCTAAAAAATCACAGTAGCTCACAACTCGTTGGAGAGTTAGGGGATGTAAGGATAACCATCAACTAGGTGTTTTAGTATTTTATTTGTGGTCATAAAGCGACTACAAATTTCAGCCAGAAACTGTAAAAATGGAAGTTAACGAATAAGGTCATAAAGGGGGTATGAAAATGATATGAGAGATGTATAAAAAAGATTATAAACTTAGTATAAGGTCTAGAAGTCCATCATATGATTGTTACATTGGCTTGGGCATTAGCCTAACCGAATGTAACTTGTGTTTTTGTTATGTTTAGATTGTGTGCAAGATTCTGTCAAGTAGTTGAGCATCAGGTGAGTTTTATAGTCCCATTTTACTATGTTTTCTTGGGATGGAAGTGATGCAAAATGTGTTTTGAAACATTTAATTGCTGTGAATATGTGGTTTAATTGACGCATGGACTTTTATGTAGCTATTATATGTTATGTGCTAAATGTTATGCGTTGTTGGAGCGGGGGTAACGTTCCTACCCATTATTGGTTTCGCCCACTTTATGGGTAGGTTGGTTTTGCCCACGTTGTGGGTAGGTTGTTTTCTCCTACTTCGTGTGGGTATGATATTGCGTGGATACGGTACCAAGAGTCTTTGGATCGGGGATAACATTCCTATCCATGACTATATGAACGTACTTTGTGCGTTGTGGAATCGCGGGAAACGTTCCGTCCAATGGTATTGTTGAAGAATGCATGATTGCAAGTATAATATGACGCTAAATTGTACTGTCATGTTTTGTTTTTATTAATCACAATAATTGATTTAAATCTTAAATTATGTGTCGTAAACCTATGACTCTCACCAACCGTTGTGTTGACGTTTTTAAGCATCATTTTCAGGTGAGCATGTTGAAGGTTTTTGTAGATTTCTTAACAAAGTTATGGGATTGATTTCACTTAGAGTTTTAGATGGAGAGAATAAGGTTGGATAAACACTTAGTGAGATGAAAGAAAAAATTATATTATTAGCTTAGTGATAATGTGATCAAATAAACAACTACTCCTCTCCAAGGCTATGGAGAGGGTTTATATATGACTTACTATGGCCGGCTATGGACTCATAGTGGGCTTATCCATGGGCCTTTGGCCCGGTTAGCTTTGTAACTTAACCATACAACTTTCTACGAGCTATGACTAAATATATTGGTAGTGACTGACACTTTTTCGTATTTCTAACAATCTCCCCCTAAGGGAGGTCACTCCAATTTACAAAAAATTTAACTTAGCATACTAGGCTTTCACTTCGGTCTTGAGCTCGTACTATTTTTGTTTTTGCTTAGTTCTTTAACTTTCAATATTAACTATTAATTTGTGTAGTGATCATTGACTTTGGATTTGAGCTAGTTCTTTTGTCTTGACATGAATGTGATCTTTGAGCTTCTTGAAATCATCAACCAAGCATAATCTCGTTTTGCCATCTTGTAAACTTTGCCATCTCGTGAACTTGTGACTTCTGGACTGACATGCTCATACCTTTCTTGATTTGATAATCTTGAAAAGCTTTAATAATGCATCTTTCTTGAATTTCTTTAACTTTAACACTTTGTCGCTTCAAGAAGGACGTACAGTATCAGAGTAGCGGAAGTCTTGAAACATGTACTTGAGCTTTCATGATGTCTTTATATTTGCCGATAGGGTATGAGCATGTGGCAATGAATCTTGTGAGTCAGCTGGAATCAGGTACCTCCATCACCATCTTTAAATATTCCTGAAATAAAACAGTTAGCAATAAAGCAGGGGGACGAATATGGCTTTGTCATTCGCCCATGTTTGGTTGGAGTAACCTTCGAATCCGTGAGGATTGACCTGTGATCAGATAGATTCAATTTAAGAAGAATCTTCTTGACAGGATTTCCAGCTGTAGTATTGAATCTTTCTAACACATATGTATTAGATTCATCGTACTCAGCATGTTCTCATTATCGGAACGTCTCAAAGCAGACAACACGATATGAGTGAACCAGCGAGTTACTATCTCACCAATTGAAATAAAAAATTAATTTGAAAATCAATCGACGTGTCACTTGCTAAAGTGTTTTTGTGACACATCGAGAGTGTTAATCATTTCAAAAATTCATCAGCAATCGTCAATTCATAACCTGGAACAAGTTTGATTCTTATAGAATCGCACCATCGTTTCTTTCCAGTTGTCACAAGTTTGATTCATATAGAATCACACAAGTCACCTACCATGAGCTTGTTTGATGTTGGCTCAAGCAGGATTTCCATCTTCATAGTGAATGAAATCACTCGGATGTTCTGGCAAAATCACAAAGATAATGCGTAGGACTCTTAATATGTTAACTTGTTATTCACATTGTGTGACCTAGCAAGCATGATTTGACAAGTGTCCTAATGAGATTTATGGATGATCTCTTTTGGCTCTAGACTCAATAGTGCACTTTGTTTTTAGTGATCAGAGGCTGGAGCAGACTGCCACCTTTTCAATATCAACTAACTCGGAGTGAGAAAGTCGATAGAAATGCGTGTAATCTCCGTGAGAAATAAAACAAGAGTCTGTTGAGAGACCTTGAGTGGTTAGGGAGGGTTGTGCATAGCGTCACTGGGTCCATGACTGTCTTCAATGTCAGACAACACCTTAGTGTTTCCGACAGATTATGTATTGACCCGGTTTCTTCCTAAGTGTATGGAGGGCTTCTTTCTTTTCACCCTTTATCCTTACATTTCTTTTTCATTCTTCAACCCCTTCAATGCTTACCGAGACTTCATAACTAACACCTTGTTGAGTTTGTTCCAGTGTTAGCTCCGTCTCAGTCGGTATTATTCCCGATTCTCAATTTTTCTCCTTTTGTATCATACCTAAGGACTTCTACACTAACTAGTGGATATCCCTGGGTAAATCCCTCCGGTTTTGGTTAGATCATGGGATTTGAATACCTATGCCTAACCACCTTATAACTCCATAAATTTAAGTACATGGTCGGTCTTTAGGGTATTCCATCACAATCAAAACCAAAATCATTGAAAAATTCAATCAAAGTGTTTGATATAAATATCAAAAGATTTACACTTTGTGAGTTTTTCTAATCATCTCTAAAAAGCCCCCCCCCCCCATTAAATGTTGCAGTAATCAGTAGTACTGTGCTAAGTGTTGGAGTGCATTGAGTCTATTTTATATGATCACATGACAATACAATTAAGATTCAGTTTAATCACATTTTCTCCCCTTATCTAAAATATTAATCGCTTGATATTTTGGATATCAATTGATTAAACTTTCGGGGACAAAATATTACATAATTATTATAAGGAACATTTTAATGCTCCCCCTCAAGTTTTGAGGGTATATAAGACTGTGATGAGTATAATAATTTGAAATTTTTTGAATTTTACTAAGAAATTCATTGAAAATTTTTACTCGATGCAAATTATTATCAAGATAGTCTACACTACTTATATATAAATTCACAAGTTTATGATATACAAAATGACCATTGAGAAATGAACACAATATGACGAAGTCGTATTGTTCTTTGCAGCAGTCTGAGGTCAGTTTCGTAGAGTCTACCACCAACGAATTTCTCTAAACTCCTCATCCTCCTCCTTTCCTTTAGCAGCTTGTTGATGTCCTTGATATGAATAAGACTTTTTCTTTTCCAAATTTGTCTCTTCTCTTTGGCAAGTACTCCATGTCGATATTCTTGGTTATGTCTTCGAGCGAAGAAAGAAGCCTGGTTAACATGCCATCACTGAACTTGTACAAGGCGTCGGAGCGCATACTGTTCTCTTGTGGTCGTGACATAAATCGAATCCTTGGGGATCCTTGTATGGAGTTTACAGGTGCCTTTTTTGAGATCTGGTCTTTTGTTTAGTATAAGGCCTTGGTGACGTTGATCCTCTTTTGATAACTTTTAACTCCAAGTTGAAGAATCCTCGACTCGACTTCTGATATAAACCAGGGACTTCTTGGTTTACATCCTTAGTGCTATTGCGAAGTCAGCAACGTCATCCCCTGAAAGATTTGTGAGCCGATTTTGAACCACAAGAATTAACATATCCTTGATATCATTGATCCGAAGTCATGGAAAGTCACCTTCCTTGAATTTGTATAGTATGTTATCAGCTCGTCTCACTACAATCTCTTCCAAGTACCCGTATCCATGTTTCCTCATTACCTTGACATGAGTGACTGCCAGAATATGCTTTGTAGAATATACATCTCCTTTTGGTTGCATGCCTCTTGCATATGCGTAGAAGGACTTATGTTGTTGTCTCCAATGTGAGATACCCCATAACGCATATCTATCATAAGCAACTTTAACAGGACTCCATATGTTTGGAACCATGTCTTCAATGCCAGGTAGATCATATTGAGCGGTCTTTATCTTGGTAGTAGATGTCGTGTATGTCATAGTCGAAATTCCTCCTTGTAGATACTTGAGATCATTGTTGATGAAGAATTTGAATGGTACTCTTTGACGTTTTCCACGCTTAATCAAAGGAAGGGGTTTAGAAAGATCAAATGGATAGTCACCGCCTTCAGGATTTTCCCAATCAAGTTTTTCTGAAAGAGCCTTATATCATTCTTCAAATTCATATTCTAATTCAACATAATTAGAGCGCATGCCTTTGAGTAGTCTGAATGCTGGTCCTAGCAGGATTTCTTGAGTTAAATTCTCAATTTTTAGCCCATTCAAGATGTATCCTGAGAAGTCTATTGGAGTGCTCATCAATTCATCAAAGTCCTTTAACGATTTATCAGTAGAAGTGGAAGCTGCTAGAGTCATCAACTAATTTTGAGTTGGTCCTTCCTGAGTAGTCTTGCCAATATTCCAGTCAGGGTCAGTAGGTTCTTGAGGTGGTGTAGGTTTCTTAAACCAGTCACGTCTAGAGGAAGTCTCTTTCCTTGGTTCATCTTCATTATCACCCATGTTCCCTTTTTGATCTTGTGGCATGTCTGAGTCTACCACCTAGAAACACTGTTTACTCTGATTGAACAGGAATTTCAGACGATTCGGTTGAGACTTGGTGCTTTTGGAAGAGCCAGACGTTGAATCTTTCTTTTTCTGACCTGTGGTTGGTTCTGCATCTTTGCTTGTCTTCCTCTTCTTTAACCCTCGGTCTGATCCAGCGAAAGGGTCTTCATCTTTATCCTTGTCTTTTTGGCCACGCTTCAATGAATATACATCATAAGAGAAGAAGAAATCTTTGTCGAGATCGTAAGATTTTTTCAAACTATCATAGCAATCTCGGTGTTCGGGAGCTGCCAGATATGATTCACTTTTCTCCATCTTGTCGATAAGAATCTTCTTTAGATCGAATTCAGTAAGTGTAGAAGCAGCCTCATAAGTAGAATGTGGTTGAGAAGACACCTTTGCTAGATTAACTTCATCACGTGATTCTTTAATCAACTTTTCGATCACAGGTGGAGCGAAGTTAGACACTTCCTTAGGCATAATCTAAGGCAGCTGATCTTTTACTTTCTCTTTGATTCTTGCCATGAGAGACTCTAAAAAGAAGTTCATGAATTCTTCTCTAGTTTCTCCCAACCTTATGTCTAGATGTTCATCAACTAAAGTTGTCACTTGAGTGTGTAGAGGGTCCTTTTTAAGTTTAGCCACTTCTTTTTCCAATGTTGTGATTCTATCGTTGAATCGAAAGACTGATGCGAAGTCAGGAAGTGTTGATAGAGGATTTGTAGTTTCAATTGTCGGCGGTGGAGTGGGTGTTGTTAGTATTGGTAGAGGAGTGAAGGTTTGTGATGATTGAGGAATGTTTGTGAGTACAGGTGATGATTCAGTGATAACAGAAACCGGTATTGTAAGAAGAGTGGGTGCCTGAGTTCTTGGGACTTCATGGTGTACATGAACATCTAGTGGAGAAACTATTTCTGCATCAGTTTGAGGAATATCTAAAAAATTTAGGAATTTTGATGCCAAGTCGGATGAGCGAGAAGAACTAGTAACAGGAACTTCAGTCTTCTTCGTAACTGTAGTAATTGTCACATGAGCATCGTCAACAACTTGTTCTTGAGTTGTCTCTAAATTTTCATTCCCTTGTTGAGCTTCATTCATTTCAACATCAGCACCTTCACCTTGAACAACCTCTTTACCAGTCTGAGTGGGCTCTTCCAATCTTGCGTCTACATCATCATCAAATTGGTCGGTAGTATCATCCATTCCCTTATCTTCATCACTTTCAATCTCATCATCTTCAGATTCATTTTCTTGATCAACTTCCTCCTCTTCTTGATTATCATCATCAGATTCTTCATCTTGCTCTGAATCAGATTCTTGCTCTTCACTTTCATTCTCCTGTCCACTGCCTTCATCACTTGCCTCTTGTTCGTTGTTGCTGTCGTCTTCATCATTACCCCAAGACTCAGATTCACTCTTAGTAGAGTCATCTTCTGTCACATCGGGAACCCCTGGTTTATCACTAGTTCCTTCACTTGTGACGGTAGGAGTGATCTTTTCAACACTTGGAGGTTTTTCGGCAACTGTACCAGAACCACTAGGATGTGTTTGTTGAAAGTCCTTAGCTCTTCTTTCTCACTTCTTTCAGCTGAGCTTTTTCAGTCAAAGCTACTTCAGATAGCAGCTCAATTCCTTTATCATGAGTAACATCCACCTTTTCTTTTTTCCTTTCCTTTAGACTTTGTTTCCACTGAAGGCTCTCTGATAACAATACATGTTGCTGGCTTAGTTGAAGACTTCTTGACAGATGTCTTGATTCGTTTGCCTTTTGTGATCGTTTTCTTCATCTTTCAGGGACTAGATCACTGTCTTACTTTAGTTGGAGAGGCTTTCTTGAAGTTTCTAGCAATCTTGGGAGGTACAGCACCTGTAGCATAGCCAAGATAAGTCTTGTAAGCCTTGGATTCCTTCATCTCAGGACTGGTCAAACATTCAGGTAGAACAAATAGATCTGAGATGCTTCTTTTCTTGAAACAAATATTAAGGTGTTAATCAAGTAGTCATCCTTTGAGGTGTGCATCCCAATCTTGTTTCTCCATGAAAGTGTCTTTTCTTGAATGACGATAGTGATGAATGATATCTTTTATGATCGAGGGTAGTATCATCTTTTATTCTTTTTGAAGTCATTTTTGTCAATCTGTAGGTGAAGTTTCCCGAGGTGAACTCCACATAATCTACATTCTTCTGAAAGTACATACCCTAAATGATTTATGCTCTGGAGAGACGAAGCTTGTCAAGACCACTAGTCTTTCCTGATAAGCTTTGGTTAATAAGAGCAGCAAAAGTTCTTCAAGGTTGATGCATCTGATCGACAACAACATCATTGAGTGAAGTGATATCCCTAGTATGACTAAGATCTCTTAAGAAAGACACAGTGTCTTCTTCAGTGGGTGGTGCATCAAAGTCTTGATCTTGTACTCTTGGACAAATCTGAAAGACATCTCTAAAGACTTCTAAGGTAAGCTTGAACCTTTTATTCTTGTCAATTTTGAATCTGTAGAAGTCATCATGCTTGTATACAGAATTCCAGAATTGGTGCATATACACTCAGGGAATCAGCCAGTGATGAGAATGCAGTATAGCATGGACGTTCATGTTGAGTGAGTGCAATTGCATCTAGAGTAACTTAAAATGTGGGTTCTCTTGGTGAAAATCCATGAGGGATTCTTTCATTGTATTTTTCGATATCAAATCTATTCTCCTTAGGAACAAGCTCAAGATCAGCTGGTTTGTATTGAGGCATGTGTTGGAAAGACATGATTCTGCTAAGAATTATCACATACAGTTCATATACAAGCAAATATATATAACACTGATAGACAATCTAGATCGTGATTCAAGATTATTGATCCAAGACAGGGTTTACAACAGGGGATTAGGTAAACAAATATCAGGCAACAAAGAGACTATACTACACAGAATGTAAAGGAACTGGATACACGTGCAAACAGGATCACACACTCTATATACCACATTGACTATAAGCAAACGACATGAAATCATGACAAAACATCTTAGATGATTTTTAAGTAAAGTACACCTAACTTAATATGAATGATACAGATAGGATAAATTATACTTAGATTAGGTTATTAGGTTGAATTACCAAGATAATGTGATTAATTCAATTAGAAAACATTAGGTATAGATCGCCTATGTAAAGTGTATAGATTGCCTATGATACAATATTTTATGTTTAGATCGCCTGTTTATGACACCTATGTATAGATCGCCTTTATAATGTCGTATTGATCGCTTGTTGTTTACTTTCGTATGTTAGCTGTATAATATAGTTTACGTATTGATCGCTTGTGAAACCATCAAGTGTATTGATCACCTGAAATAAGTGACTTATGTATTGATCGCCTATGCAAGTTTTTACATAAACATTTTATGCCTTTTAAAGCCTCTAAGTTCACTTAAACATGATCAAATACTATCAATATATCATTCTAGCATCTTTAAAGCACATATTAACCATGCACATCTTGATCTAAGCCACGTTCGACCCATATGAGCTCGAAACCACATAAATTTCAAGATTTATCATGTAAGCATGTAACCAAACACTCAAATGCACTCAAACATTCTTTATAACCCTTCTTAAACCCAAACCCATAAACGTTTTCAAGTTTTTAAAACCCCCCCACTTTCATTAGTGTGAATACAAGATAATCAATCAATACCACGGAGGGAGTTAACCCCATTAAAAACTATTAAATGTGCAACAACTAGACCCCTATAGGACCAAAACCCCTCAATAAATTTGAGATTCCATACAATTTTGAAGATGAGGCAATTTAAATCGAGTTTTAGGGTTTTTCAAATGAATGGTCAAGATTTGGTCAAATTATAGAAGCTTTAGCATGAGTAGAGTACCTTTTAGCTTAAATAACGAGAATTGATCGAGTTCTTAAGGTTTTGAAAGTCAACAATGAAGGTTTAAGGTGCGTGTGTGTATAACGATAGGTAAAGTGACGGGGAGGGAGTATAAGTTTAAAACTATGGTGTTTTGGCATAAATTCCCCCTGAGGTTTAATGAGCACTTCAAATTTTCTTAAAAACTTATCCTAAGGCAAACACAAGTTTAGCAAAAGGCAAAACTAGTCCCTAAGGTTTAGTAACAAGAAAAAGCTCACATTTGTGCATTAATACCCCTACAAATTAAACATGTATCAAATAAAGCCCTATTAAGTTGACATTTATTAACTCCCTTTAATTATTCACCCGAAACCATTAAAACCTTTTTTCGATTGACACCTTATTAATTATGAAGAAGGAAGATGATTTTGACAGTTTCTCCCCCTCAAAGAATGTGACCCGTTTTATATAGAAGAGTTGTTATAGTCGTTATTTGATGTTCAAAATTCTATCTTAGAAAAAATGATGATTGTTGAATTTGAAAGATGATTATTGTATATATTGAAAATCAACACCCAAGAAAATAAGATTTCTCTTATTTTGACACATAAGCGCACTGACACGTACACTTACAAAATATAAGAAGCACGGGTTGTGATGCAAAGTAATTACAAGCCTTTGCATGGTCATAAATTTGACCATGCCCGAGAATAAATTCCCGTTGAGAGGCCAAGTCTCCTTTTTGACGGAATACCTGCCTTTAAGATGATGACCGGGTTGCTATCTGAAATAATAGCAAGCCATTTTGGCATGTTTTGAAAGCTTTTGAAACTTCTGCTCAAACTTTATTTACAGCCTCGTATCATTATTGAATGAAATTTCTAAGGCCGTAAATGTTATCGATTTTTAGAAGACATGCCAGAGATACATATTTTTATATTTTTCTGATTTTTTATTTTTTTTTGAAATTTTTTATATAAAAGTAAAATCTTTTTGGATTTTTTATGTTTTCATATATACATATATATAGGATATGAGTTACCACCATCACTCGTCCGTTTCCTCTACCAGACGTTTCAACGTTTCTGAAGACATGCTTTTCATACCTAGCTTATCGATCAAGAAGTTAAATCTCTCTCGAGGCAAAGGTTTAGTAAAGATGTCAGCCAGTTGGTATTCAGTCCGGACAAAGTATAGCTCCACGATTTCATTCTCCATTTGCTCCTTTATGAAATGGTAGCAAATATCGATGTGCTTTGCTCTTGAATGTTGAATATTGTTGCAGCATAAAGCAATCGCACTCTTGTTGTCGCAGTACAGAGGGATCTTATTGAATTGAAAGCCATAATCTGTTAACTGTGAACGCATCCAAAGGATTTATGAGCAACACCCAGATAAGGCAATATGTTCAACCTCTGTACTCGATATGGCAGTGCTTTTTTGCTTCTTGGACGACCAACTAACAAGTTTATCACCTAAGAACTGAGCGCTTCCCGATGTACTACGTCTAGTGTCCTGACACCCCGCGTGATCGGCATCTGCATAAGCTGTGAGAGACATATCGGTATCCTTCGAGTACCATAGACCCATGTTAATGGTTCCATTAAGGTATCGAAAGATCCGTTTCACCGCTTGTAAGTGCTTTTCGGTAGGCTTAGCCTGATACCGGGCACATAAGCAGACAACATAGTTAAGGTCAGGTCTACTGGCTGTAAGATACATTAAGGATCCAATCATGCCACGGTAAAGTGTAGCATCAACTGGTTTCCCCTGTAGGTCTTCATCCAGTTTCTTGGTTTCAATCATGGGTGTGTCAACAGAATCAGTAGTATTTAAGCCATATTTTTTAACGATTTCAGAAGCATATTTAGATTGGTTTATGAAGATGCCTCTGGGACTTTGAGAAATTTGTAATCCTAAAAAGAATGACATTTGCCCCATCATTGACATCTTGAACTTAGAGGTCATCTGATTAGCAAACTCATCACACATGGCAGTATTAGTTGATGCAAATATTATATCGTCAACATAAATTTGTACCAGTAATATGTCGTTTCCAGCATGCCGTGTGAAGAGTGTAGGATCAACTGCACCTTTGGAGAATTGTTGAGAGATAAGAAAGCTTGACAGCATATCGTACCATGCACGTGGTGCTTGTTTGAGACCGTAAAGGGCCTTTTTGAGCTTATACACATGCGATGGGTTGTCCTGGTCAACAAATCCTTCTGGTTGTGAAATGTAGACCTCTTCTTTAAGCTCGCCATTTAAGAAAGTCATTTTGACGTCCATTTGGTAGATCGTCATATTCTTATGAGCGGCATTAGCAACGAAGATACGGATGGCCTCTATTCTAGCAACCGGTGCAAATGATTCCTCAAAATCGATACCCTCTTCTTGTCTGAATCCTTGAGCAACTAGTCGAGCCTTATTCTTTAGTACCCCGCCAGATTCATCTGTTTTGACCTTATAAATCCATTTGAGTTTGATCAAGAACACGTTGTCTGGACATGGCACCAATTCCCAAACTTCAAGTATTTCAAATTCATGAATTTCTTCTTGCATTGCATCGATCCATGATGGTTTGGTCATTGCTTGTTTGAAGTTCTTTGATTCTACTGAAGTTAGGAATGCATCAAAATAACACCACATGGCGTCAGTGTGTAGTTTTTTTCTGGTGGAGACAGAACGAGAAGGATCACCGATCACGTTTGCTATAGGATGATCCTTAGTCCATCTACCAATGTGTTCCAATGGAGTGTGGAGTTGTCTCACATTAGATGACGATCCATGAGAAGTCAAGTCTTCATTAAGAGATTCATCAAGAGGATCATCATGAAGTGTTGGTGTTTTTGGTGATTCTTCATAACCTTGAGAAATGATTGGAGAATGTTCTTGTTCTTGTGCTGTTGGAATACTTGTTGATGGAGTATCCTGGTCAATTAAAGTAGACACAGGAGAATCAGCTAATACTTCAGCTCTTGGAGCGGAAGCTTCTTGAACTGGAGATACAGCCATTGGTGGAGGATTAAAATATTCATCGAACATTGGTTGAAACAAACGATCTCAATCATCTCTTATTGGTGGAATACAAGGTTGTTGAGAAACAGGGTTTGACACGAGTCCTGTACTGGATGTAGCAGGAGTCATATAATTGAAGCTCGGAGCCCTGAACCAGAATTGTTTCAGAAGAAATTGATGTTAGCTCATCGAACGTCACATGAATTGTTTCAGTAAATTAACTGGGTCCTTCTGTTGTAGATTCTGCACGTTTCTTTGCAGGCGCGAAAGCCAACAAAAATCCCAATGACCTGCTATTTCACACAAATAATAACCACCACCCCCCCCCAAATCGTCATGGTCATTGGTAGGATAACACAGTGAACCAAAGACATGAAAGAATGATAAGTCCGGTTCATGTCTTGCATAAGCTCATATGAGTTAATGTTGTATCGTGCATAACAAAGAACGGTATTGGTGTAACAAGCAGAATTGATAAGCTTCACCCAAAGAAATAATAGAGCTTTAAGAAAATATCAGCATAGTTCGCGCATGCTTCAACAAGAGGTCCGATTTCGGCCTTTCGACAACAACCGTTCTGCTGGAGGATTAGCGAGCTACAAATGATTGATGCGTGATGCCAACATTTTCATACCATTCACGAAGTGTCTGATTGACAAATTCGGTTCCATTATCTGTTCGAACATTCTGGACAATGGCTTTCAAACGAACTTGTATATCTTTGATACATTTGATAATGGCTGCAGGTGCTTCATCTTTTGTCTTCAAAAATCTGACCCAGGTAAATCTTGAGTAATCATCGACTATCACTAAGATATACCTTTTCTCGTTAATACTAGCCACACGCATCGGCCACACAAATCAATGCACAAAGATATAGTTTCTCTTGGTTAGTGTCTTCAGCTTTGGGTTGATGAGAGGATTTCTTGCTTTTTCCTAATGCACATGTTGAACACAAATGATCTTTCTGAAATTTAAGTCTAGGGATTCCTCGAGCAAGTCCATCTTTAGCTAGCTTGTTTAAAGTACAGAAGTTAAGATGTGATAATCGACGGTGCCATAACCAGCTCTTAGCCTTTGACGCTTTGAATAGAAGACAGATTGGAGATGATCTAAGCGTGTCATCAAGAGAAATTGTGTACAAATTTGTGTCACATGAACCTAAAAGTAGATCAACACCTCAGATTGCGAAAGAAGCAAGTGTTTTTTTCCGAAATGCAACTTCAAGATCCAACATCACAAATTGTACCAAACCGAATACAAATTATGTCCAATCCTCACACGTAGTAACACATGAGATAACAACATTTTCCCAGCAGATAGTCACCATAACCCCATAATCCTTGCAATCTGGTCGTCTCCCGAATTTCACAATACCCAGAAATTTACTGTACAAATGTCATGAGCAGAGAGTGATCATCCACTTGAAGATATATTTGTTCATCTTTCTTTCTTTACTCTCTTTTGCTGAACCAAAACACACAAACTCCCAACTCACTTTGTTTTAATTTTGATCATCCACTTGAAGAAATATTGTTCGATGTTATTGTTAGTTCATGCGGGTAAATTTGTAAAACAACGTTTGGGTTGTTTTTGAATTTCTAAATCCCCTTTCGTCGTGCTGCTTTTTTAGCCATCTTTGTTTTTCATAAATAAGTTGTACTTTTGCATTCGTATGATCATCCCGAACAAGGTGTACAAAGCGGATCGTTGTGAAAATCATTATCTAGTTTTCTATAAAACCACAAGTCTCAAAGTTTAATATTTTTCTTTATAAATGGAAGAAAATAAAAAAAGTAGTTGACTTTTTGCATTTAAAAGTATCATTGTGAATTAAGATTAGATATCTACATTGCTAATAATTACGGCTTATATCGTTTTAACTTAAGAATTATCGTATGTTGATTAAATATCAATAGGAAAAAGATTAAGTAGATGTTGGATTTGTTCTAAGCGTAAGTTGAATGTCGAAGAGGTTTAGGTTTAGAACGGACTTGTTGCGATATTTGAGGTGTTGTCGAAAATATATCGGATATACTTGCGAGTCAATAAAAGATGCACTTTGTAAAATAGATAGTTTCACGAGTCGAGGTTGATAAAAATGGAAAGTCTATATTTTTAGAAAGGTCATGCCGAAATTTCGTAAACTTTATAAAAGCGTCGAAAATATACTTTTATTAATTTAACTTATGATAAAATGAGAAAAAACTAAGTGTCTGAGTTTAGGTCAACATTTTTAGTTATAGATCAACGTTGATGTGTCGGGACACTAAAAGGCGAAATATACTAAAAGACGAATTACACTAAAAGACGAAATACACTAAAAGACAAAATACACTAAAAGACGAAATACACTAAAAGACGAAATACCAGAACCTAAAAATGAAATACCTAAAAGACCGAAAACGCTAAAGGACGAAATATACTAAAAAGATGAATACACTAAAAGACGAAATGTAACTAAAAGACAAATACACTAAAAGAAGAAATACACTAAAAGATGAATACACTAAGAAGACGAAATATTTTCTAAAATGTTTTTAATTGACTTATACATATCAAAACTTAAAACTTTTGAAAGAACGTTTAAAAAAGGATCACGCCGGTGTCTAACTTGTGCTCGATGATCAGTTCTTGCGACTAAGCGTTATTCGATTGTACATCATATTCTTAAAACGACGACCTATATGATAGGTTAGTCGCTAGAACCTGTGATTCATTTTCACTTGATTATTCCTTTTGATCCACTACCGATAAGGTGAGTTCATAGCCCCACTCTTTTACTCGTTTTGAATAAATGTTTATAACTTGGGGTGAGAAACAATGCTTCTTTTTAAACGTAACTGGACACAAGACTTTACGTGAGATTTTCCTGTTTAACGTTTGTCTAAGTAACTGTTAAGAACCACACAGCCCAAACTATATGAACTGTCAATTCTCTTGACTGGTTGACCGGACCCGAGGGAGCGCGAATGAAATAAATAATCTATTGGGACTAATTATCCCTATCCGGGTGAGTAGCGCTCACTACCCACGGGGCGCCCGATAAACGGATATATGTCATGTCGTACTGGTTAGGTTGTCTTTGGTCGGACACCGGAATGGGCCACAAATACTTATAGCAATGTCATGCTAACATGCGCAATTGAGCTCATGTCATGAGCTTAATTGCAACGTAACTACCTTTTTAAGGAAATAGTATCTGTTATAAACTGTCGCATGAACGTGTTGATATCTTGTGGTCTACGATAATAACGTTTGAAACTAAACCTAAAGAATTCACTCAACTTTATGTTGACGATTTAAAAGCATTTTTTCTCATGGTGCTTAGTCATGGTAGGCAGTTGATTTAACTTATGTGAAGTTCTTTTGCCTGAAGCAACCTGGTTTACCAGAGATTTATCTATGTCTTTAAATACCGTTGTTGAACTTATTTAAGCTTCCGCATTTTAACTTTGAATCTTTTAAATTTAATCGATGTAAAACTTATTATTATTATTTTCAAACTTTGCAACGGTGTTTATTTTTAAAACGTACCCTTAGAGGTCGTTCTTTATGCTTTGTACTTGAGATGCTCAACAAAGTCACGCCACCAGGGACACCGGTCCGTCACGGCCCCGACTAGGGGGTGTGACAGTTAGGTATCAGAGCCAAAGGTTATAGAGAAACCAGTAGTTTACAAACCAGTCAATATCTCACAATAACCAGTATGTGATCCTACGTGATTATGTGCCTTACGTGATCTTACATAGTACGTATACATAACTAAGTGCTACGTAAATAATACATATGTATTAAATACTAAGTATATCTAATATTTCTAAGTGTTTCTTAATTCATCCTATCATGACGTCTCGATACTCATTTCATTCATTCATTTTACATTCATCCATACCCATTCACTACCATTCATATTTTTGCATCATGGCATGGTTGAATATAAAGATGATTTTATATGAGATTATAGCTTGTTAGGTTATGGCTATTTCAATAAGTTTATTTTTTTTTTTTTTATAGTTATTTTTATTTTTTTGTTTGATGTTTTATGTTAAAATACCCCCACCCCCTCGATTTCTTCAGATTCATCAGAGATAGCGTGGGGACACCTACTGGACGAGTGATCAAGTTTCGGTACTAACCCTACTACTATTCCAGCACACACTAGTGCTTACCCACCTACTACTCAACATGACACACCCAAGGATAACCCACAGAGAGCACCTATCATAAGCATCCTACAATACCACCATTCACAGACTATACACCAACATTCCTTCTGATTACTCACCTGCATCTGATTCAGAGTCCTGATCCATCTTAGGATCCATCATCAGCCCATAATACCACCAGTACCACAGAATATCCTCACCATTCCCGTATACATCGATGAATGACCCCACAGACAGTGATACACCAGATACACCATCCATCACCTACCCATGAATACACCTCCACTAAGATACCGCTTCAACTAGATATCACCTATCATACCTCGTCGACGGGTTATGCTCCATAGCATCTGGACAGTCTATTCCTTATGTCGACCGTACCAGCTACTAAATCTTAATGGCTGGTACACATGATGACTCTGCGAGGAAGAGGGTTGGAACCGTTTACCCACGCTTCATCATCTGCTGTGAGACATTCGACCGATCATTCTTCTTACAGATTCCGACATAAGGCATCATCAAAATTTCAATTTGGATTGCTTCATCTGATTCTTCTTTCGGACACTCATCGTACATACTCATTTCTTCAGCTGATTTACCGAGTACTTATACGGGGCCATCTCGCAAGAGACGTAGGTCCCCTATGACATCTGTACCTGCATTATCACCTGTATCCGGAGCTTTATCTCCTATCCGTGCTGATTTGATACCATCGCCTAAAGAGATTAAGATTCTGTTATTTTGGCCGATGTCGAGCTGATCCTAGAGAGCTAGTTTGAGGGATGATGCATTGTCAGGGTTAGTGATTAGCCTCATTTAGGGCAGGATAGTGATCCAGAGCTCAGGCAGAGATTTGACGAGTGTTTTGCTTTATGCAGATGCTCTTAAGGGATAGATGGATTGATGGCTATCGTTTTGTAGTTTGAGGCTATTGATCGAGAATGAGACAAGACACTGAGAGATGGCCCGGTTTGAGGAGTCAGAAGTTGAGAGGGATATGAATCCCTTGATGCCAGAGGAAATTCCTGAGCCAGCCCATGAGTGAGCAGTAGAGGCAACGTTATGATACATTGGGAATTTGGTTCAAGAGGTTCATGATCAACACTCAGGCTATAATCCCAGTCCCATTCGTATACAGATATTGAGGGAAGTTTCAGAGAGAGCATGGGACATAAGATGGTTGGGGTTGTAGTCGGCTGTTATTGCTTGACTAAGAGATTGCTGAGTTGGAGAGTGATAACATGAGCTAGAGGCACCGCGTAGTGTTGAGAGGTCAAGAGTTGACCAACTTCAGCGCGACATGTCACTATGCAGTAGAGAGTTGATGGTAGAATGTGACCGGCCCATACTTCGATTTATGAACCATGAGAGTTGGCTAGACCTCGAGCATGTGCTAGGAAGCACATAGGCTACCGTTCTTAGAGATGTTCGTTAGTGTTGCAACATTTAGTAGTAGCGTTTAGTGATAACCGTAGTGTTAGAACTCGTATTTCTTGTATTTTGAAACGTTGTGATGTAATCACTTATGTTCGATGATATGAAAATTGTATTAATATGATATGAGACATGTATTTGATTTTACTTATCCTTGCGTCATTCAGTTATGGGATTTCCTAGAAAAATGTATTATGATCGTGAATTTTCTATGTGATTAACCGTAAATTTTATTTAATACCGTTAGTAATCTCGCATCACCTAGAAATCTTTACCAAAGCGTTTAGATTGTTTTGTTGTAGGAAGATGCATAACACACAACATCTGTGAGCGTCTCGACTCGTGAGGAGTTTGAAGAATTGGTTAACCGCCGAGTAGCTGAAGAGATGGAGGCTCGTGAAGCCGCAAGGACCCTTGAACCCCTGAATGAGAATGTGGATGAACAAGAAGGCGAGAACGGAGGAAATGGAAATGGAGGAAATGGAAATGGAGGGAATGGAGAAAATGGAAATGGAAATAGGAATGGGAATCATGGTATGAACTATGGAGGTTTCATGCTAGTGGCTAGAGAGTGCAATTTCCAAGACTTCTTGAAGTGCAAGCCACATAATTTCTCAGGAACAGAAGGCGTTGTCGGATTGACCCGCTGGTTTAAGAAAATGGAGACTGTGTTTAAATCAGTTAAATGTCCACCGAATAACAGTAAAATATGCTTCATGCATACTGCAGGACAGTGCTTTAACTTGGTGGAACTCTCATAAGAGAACCATTGGTGTTGAGGCGGCATATGCCATGAATTAGGTTGAACTAATGAAGTTGATGACAGAAGTGTACTGTCCAAGAAATGAAATCCAGAAGATGGAGACTGAATTGTAGAATTTGGCCATGAAAGGAAATGATTTGACTGCTTACACTCAAAGGTTTCAGGAGTTGATTATTGTTTTGTGTACAATAAAGGTCCTTATGAAGAAGACAGAGTGGAAAGGTTTATTGGAGGTTTACCAGACAACATTCAAGGAATGTGATTGCTGCAAATCCAGCCAGACTCCAGATGCTATACGCATTGCTAACCAATTAATATGGACAAGAAGTCCAACGGTTATGATGCAAGGAGTGCTGAGAATAAGAGGAGGTATGGAAGGGGGGGGGGGGGGGGGGGGGGGGTGGGGGGAACGGGGGGGGCTATGGGGGGGATAACCGTGGACAGCAACCGCCGTTCAAGAGGCAAAATACTAGTGGGCAGAATGTGGCCAGAGCTTATACGGCTGGGAACAACGAAAGAAGAGGATATGCTGGGCCACTACCCTACTGCAATAAGTGCAGGTTGCACCATGAAGGGTTATGTACTATGAGGTGTGGAAACTGTAAGAAGGTTGGACATCAGACTAGGGATTGTAGGGCTGCTATTGCTCCAAACACTCAGAGGGCTCCAGTTGGAAATCAGCAAGGTATTATTTGTTATGAATGTGGAAGACTAGGACATTTTCATGAGGGGTGGGGTCAGGAAGGATTGCCCTAAGTTGAGGAATCAGAACCGTGGAAACCAGACAAGAAACAAGAATGGAAACAAGACTGGAAACCAGACTGGAGGTAACGAAACTACGGCGAGAGCTTACGCCATTGGAGAGGAGGAACCAACACCTGATTCCAACTCTCACGGGTTACGTTTCTTCTCAATAAATGATATGCTCTATGTTATTCGATTTCGGGTGCCGATAGAAGTTTCGTGTCCGACTACCTATATTGCTTTGCTTGATGTTACAACCAACCACTTTAGACACTATTTATGCCGTATAACTTGTCGATGGAAGAATTTAAGAAACCAAATAATGTTCTTAGAGGTTGCACACGTTAGGACATTAGTAGGTCATCCGTTCGATAAATAAAAAAAAAAAACATAGAATCAAATGCCCGTAGAGCTTGGTAGATTTGACGTCATCAATGGTATGAGAGGAGTTGGCGAAATGCCCACGCGTTTGAACGTTTGTGATGGAGAAGGTTGTTCGAAATTCCATATGGAAATGAAGAGTTGATAATCCGAGGTGATAATTACGACAGCGAAAGTAGTTGAATAATCATAATCGGCACAAGACCCCAAAAGATAATATTTTAGAAAGGATGTCAATTTATATGGCACAAGTAACTGACCAAGAAAGTTGAGTATAAGTCAAGGAGAAGTGACTTGAGGATGGCCAATCATACGGAAATTTCTAGAAGTCCTTTTCCCGAAGACTTGCCTGGGCTAAAACCAGCTTGCCGACAAGTAGAATTTCAAATCGCCTTATCCCTAGTTGCTAAGCACCTATAGCACGATCACCGTATCGATTAGCACCATCCGAAATGCAAGATTGTCTACTCAGTTTACAAGAACTATCTGACAAGAGGATTTATAGGCCGAGTTCCACACCTGGGAGCACATCGTTTGTTTTGTCAAGAAGAAAGATGGTTCTTCGGATGTGTATCGACTATCGTGGAACTGAACAAGCTTACTGTGAAGAACCGATACCACTATCGAGGATCGTCGATTTGTTTGTAATTCAATTGTAAGGATCAAGAGTCTACTCTAAGATCGACCTGAGATCTGGTTATCATCAACTTAGAGTTCGTAAAGAAGACATTTCAAAGACAGCATTTAGGACTCGTTATGGTCACTACGAGTTCCAAGTAATGCCGTTTGGTTTGACTAATAGCCACCATCAGTTTTCCATATGAACTTTATTGAATAGGGTGTGCAAACCATATCTGGATAGATTCGTGATTGTATTCATCGATGATATTTTGATCTACTCTAAAAGCAGAAAAAAGCATGAAGGACATCTTAAGTTGATCTTGAATTTATTGAATAATGAAGAATTGTACGCCAAGTTCTCAAAATGTGGAGTTTTGGGCTGTCAAAGTACAATTTCTTGGTCACATGATTGATAGTGAAGGCATTCACGTTGATCCCGCGAAGATTGAGGCAATCAAAGATTGGGTGTCGCCCAAGACACCCACGCGAACGAATCAGACAATTTTTTTAGGTTTAGCTGTTACTAACTACAGCGATTCATCGAAGGAAATTATCAAATTTGCTAGGCCTATGACTACAGTTGACTCAGAAAGCATGAAGTTTTAAATGGGGAGAAAAGGCAAGAAGCACATTCCAGTGTTTAAGCAAAAGTTTGTAGTGCGCCGATTTTGACTTTAACCAGTAGGGAAGTGAGAACTAATGTGGTGTATGATGGTGCATCGCATAAAGGGTTGGGCACGGTATTTTATGCAGAAAGTGAAAGGCATAGCTTACCATCCCGCCCAACTCCAAAAAAGGTTTTTTTTTTTTTTTTTTTTCACGAGAAGAACTATACCACACACGACCTAGAGCTTGGTGCAGTAGTGTTTGCCCTGAAAATGTGGAGACATTACGTACGGTACCAGTGAGTTCGAAGCACTGATCATAAGAGTTTGCAACACATACTCGACCAGAAGGAGCTGAATATGAGGCAAAGACGTTGGTTAGAATTGTTGAGCGACTACGACTGTGAGATTCCCGATATCACCAGAAAGCGAACGTGGTGGCTGATGCACCGAGTACAAAAGGAAAGAAGCAAGCCGCTACGAGTTCGAGCCTTGGTTATGACTATAGGGTTAAACCTTTCTAAACAGATTTTGAGTGCTCAATCGGAAGCCAAAATGGAAGAGAACTTCATCAACAGAACATTTGCGTAGCATGGATTAACAAGTTATAGCAACCTCGCATTGACGGACGTTAGCTTAATACAAACGAAGTTGGATCCCGTGTCTTGGTGATTTTTGAGGGCACCTTGATTATGCATGAAGTCCGCATAAGTCAAAGTATTCCATCCACCCTGGATCGGATAAGATGTATCAGGACTTGAAGAAGTTATATTGGTGGCCTAACATGAAAGCAGAGATTGCCACTTATGTCAGCAAGTGTTTAACATGTGCAAAGGTTAAGATAGAATATCAGAAACCATCTGGTTTGTTGGTTCAACCAGAGATCCCACAATGGAAATGGGAGAACATAACAATAGACTTTGTGACTAAACTGCCGAGGACAGCGGCTGGGCAAGACACGATTTGGGTAATCGTTGATCGTCTCACTAAATCTGCTCATTTCTTGCCTATGAGAGAAGATGACACGTTAGAAAAATTGACGAGACAATACTTGAAGGAAGTAGTCTCAAAGCATGGAGTACCGGTTTCGATCATCTCTGATCGCGATGGAAAATTTACTTTACATTTTTGGGAAGATCTCCCTCTACAAAAAGGCATTAAGGTACTCGATTGGATAGAGTACAGCCTACCATCCAGAGACCGATGGTCAGAGTGAGAGAACCATTCAAACGTTAGAGGATATGTTACGACGTGCCTGTTGTAACGAACTTTTGGAAAAGGTTGGGATAAACACTACCGTTGGTAAAATTTCGTATAGACAACAAGTTAACCATAACAGCATTAAGCTGCTCCGTTTGAGGCGTTTGTAAGGGCGCAAGTGGTCGATCACCCGACTGCTGAAGGGGGGGCTGAAGTATGGGGACAGTGCAGCTCACTGGCCCAGAGATCATCCAAGAGCAACCGAGAGAATATTTCAATCAAAAAGCCATCATCCAAGCCGCCTGTGAATCGTCAAAGCGACTATGCCAATTAGATACGAAAACCTCTTGAAATTCAAAGTAGGAAGATAAGGACATGCTGAAAGTATCTCCTTGGGAAAGGATGATACATTTCGGCAATGAGGAAATCGTGAAACCCTTCCGTTACATTGGACCTTTTAAGATCATTTCCAAGTAGGAACTCGTTGCCTATTCGTCTAGAACTTCCAGAGAATTTGAGTAGAGTTCATGTACGATTTCACGTCTCGAAATTGAGAAATGCAAGGCAGATCAACCGCTTGCTATAACCATTGGATGAGATCCAAGTTGACGAAACAAATTGAACTTACATTGAAGAACGCTATCGAGAATTATACCGTGAGGTCAACGTCTGAGCAGAGTCGTATTCCAATTGCAAATGCACTGGAACTCCAATAGAGGTCTTGAGTTTCACCTGGGAGCGTGAGACCAAATTCAAAAGAAATACCCGCATTTTTTCACCAACTCGTATACCCGCCCAAGGTTGCGCTCCAAAGCTTAGAGACAAAGCTTCTATTAACGGGAAAGAATGTGACAACACCGGAGATTTTACCCGTTCAATAAGGAGTCCCGATTTCGTGTAGTAATTTGAATTTTTAAATGTTTCGTTTACTTTACCGTTTAAAACCGGGAATTTATTTCGTTATTATCTGAGAATCATACTCCGGGAGCGAACCGGGACAACCAAACATTGTAGTATTTTTTGGAAATATCCGCTTATTATGTTTTTTAAGCAAATAAAAATTTTATTTTAATTTAAAATTGCGTAAATTTTCCGTGTTACCGTTACTCGTTGTTCGTTACTATACGTGCTTCGCATTTATTTAACCCCCCCCTTTTTTAAAAAAAAATAAAACATGGTGCATTGCAAAGTCTTGGAAATTTAATTCCACAAAGAGCACTATTGATCCTAAAGAAAGTTGGAAAAAATTATGGTCCCCCTTTTTGCCTTATGCCAACACGGAACACACACACTCTTAGACTTAGGATCCTTTATTTTTCAAATTGATACAAGTCTAACTAACATCCTACAAAATGGCTAGTACAATGTCCTCCCATGCTCTCATTTGAGGATCATTTTGGTCCCCTTGGGGCTCTTTGTCTTGACTTCGGTACACACACACACACACACACTAGTAGTGTGTGAAGTAAACATCTTGGTATATAATCCATTCTATGGTCATTTGTTCATTCCATACACACACACATAAAACTTTACTTCATCTTTCTTTCTTTTCCTCTCTTTTGCCGAACCAAAACACACACCCAACTCCACTTGTTTTTAATTTTTGATCATCCACTTGAAGATATATTGTTCGTGTTGATTGTTAGTTCATCCGTAGTAATTTGATAAAACAACGTTTTTGATGTATTTTGATTTCTAATCCACCTTTTCGTCGTGCCTTCTTTGTAAGTCATCTTTGTTTTTCATAAATAAGTTGTACTTTTGCATACTTATGATCTCACCGAACAAGGTGTACAAAGCGATCGTTGTTAAAATCATATCTAGGCTTTCTATAAAACCAACAAGTCCTCAAAGTTTAATATTTTTCTTTAATAAATGTAAGAAAAAAAAAAAGTATTGTACATTTCATTAAAAGTTCATTTGATTATGTTGATATATATATTTGCCTATAGATTTCGGCATAATATATCGTTTACTTAAAGATTTATATCGTAATGTTTGAGTTAAATATCGTTGCGAAAAGATTAAGTAGATGTTAGAATTGTTGTAAGCGTGAAGTATGAAATGTCGGAAGAGGTTTAGGTTTAGAAACGGACCTGTTGCGATATTTAAAGATAATGTTAGTCAAAAAAATATCGATATACTTGCGAGTCAATAAAAGATGTACTTTGTAAAATAGAGAACGTTATCTTTGTAGGCGCGTAACCAACAAAAATCCCAATGTCTGCTTTTGCATCAAATTTACCCAGATCCTCATGCTCATTGGTAGGATAACAAAGTGAACCAAAGACATGAAAGAATGATAAGTCCGGTTTCTTGTCCTGCATAAGCTCGTATGGAGTTTTGTTGTATCAAAGGCGTATAAAAGAACGGTTTTAGGTGTAATAAGTTGTATTGATAGCTTCCGCCTAGAGAAATAATAGAGCTTTATAAAAGATCATCATAGTTCGAGCAGCTTCTACAATAGTCTGATTTTGCCTTTCGACAACACCATTCTGCTGAGGAGTGCGAGCTATAGAATTTTGATGCATGATGCCAACATTTTCATACCATTCACGAAGTGTTTGATTGACAAATTCGGTTCCATTATCTGTTTGAACATTCCGGACAATGGTTTTCAAACGAACTTGAATGTTTTTAATACATTTAATGATGGCCGCAGGAGCTTCATCTTTTGTCTTCAAAAATCTAACCTAGGTAAATCTTGAGTAATCGTCGACTATCACTAAGACATACCTTTTCCTGTTAATACTAGCCACACGCATCGGGCCACACAAATCCATATGCAAAAGATATAGTTTCTCTTGGTTAGTGTCTTCCGCTTTGGGTTGATGAGAGGATTTTTTGCTTTTCCCTAATGCACTTGCTGAACATAAATGATCTTTCTAAAATTTAAGATTAGGAATTCCTCGTACAAGATCGTCTTTAGCTAGTTTGTTCAAAGTACCGTAATTGAGATGTGATAATCGACGGTGCCATAACCAGCTCTTAGTCTTTGACGCTTTGGATAGAAGACATGTCGAAGATGATTTAAGCATGTCATCAAGAGAAATTATGTACAAATTTATGTCTCGCAATCCCGAAAGTAGATCAACACCTTCTAAATTGCGAATAAAGCAAGTGTTTTTCAGAAATGCAACTTTAAGATCCGCATCATAAAATTGGCCAACAGAAAACAAGTTATGTCCAAGCCCCTCAAAGTAGTATACCCTTGAGATAACAACGTTTCCTAGCTGATAGTCATCATACCCCATAATCCTTGCAATATGTTCGTTCTTGAATCTAATAGTACCTAGAAATTTACTGACAAAGTTCATGAGCTAAGAGCGATTCCCTGTCATGTGTTTCGAACATCCAGAGTCCAGATACTAGAGTACAATTTGGACAACCAGTCAAGACAAGAAAAGAAGACGATGGACTATCTGTTGCATTGGATCCCTAAGTTTGATTGGATTCCTAGTGGTTAGCATTCTTAGATTCTACAATCTTAGCTATTCTACTCGAACCTATGTTTTTAAAATTTTTGGGTTTCCAGCTATAGACTTTTATCTCTGGTTTTTGTATTTCAGCTGAGTGGGAAGTGGTTTGCTTAAGAGGCACTGAGTTAGTTGAGGTCAACCTAGTTAAAGGGAACGAGTTACCAACTATAGTGAAAGTTCTGCCTGTTGGTTTCTACTTAAATCCTGCTTCAGTGAATACATGACCCGTAGGTTTCCAAACATTTTTTTTCTATGTTTCTTAGCATATTTAGTATGGTTATTCCATTTTGCACAAGATCAAGAAGACATTTATCATGAACACCATCAAACATATATTTATTACAAGTAGCACAGAGAATTTTAGAATTCATATTTGACACTGAATGCTTAACATCAACATCACAAAAAGGTTTAACAACACGATTTGAATTATTAACTTTCCTAGGTTAGACTTCTACTTTTTTCTTCTTGTTCCTACTTGGTGTTTGCGAGATCCTATCATTCTTTTTATTGCCTGGAGGCTTTGATCTGCAATTCCTAGTGGAACACTTCACTCTTGTAGAAGATGACACAGGTGTGTTAGAATCTGATGTATTAGAAGACTCTACCTGATTACTTTTGGTTGAGGATGTGAGAGGTTTAGCAAACCTAACTTTCTTGACATTGTTCATGGGTGTGACAACAACCTTCCTAGTATTAGGTGTTATCGCATTAGGGCACGTATCTTGAACATATACAAGCAACTCCTGAATTCTTGTGGTATACTTACAAGCAAGGTCTAACTCGCCATCTAAAGGTTGTTTCGCCTTAGCTTGTTGGACTATTTCCCGAAGAATATTAGCTTGTTCTTCAGTGTTCCTAAGATAGTTTATGTGAACTTTCCTATTTTGCAATAACCTAAGAGGCAACGGTTCTAAATCAAGCTTGAACATGCCCGGAGCAATAGTGTTGGCAGAAGGTATGTGAACAACATTTTCAACAATTTCTTTCCCTTTTAATTTTTGTAAATCATTTTTCAATGATGTTATCACAAAGACCTTATCTTGAATTTGAGCTTTTAAATCCTTATTTTCCGCAGATTTTAAGTTCAGCTGATCAATTAAAGATTCACTCTGTTCTTTGGTACAAACACGTGTCTTTTTTATTGAATCAAACTGATCTTTAAAAACTTGTTTCAGATGATTAATTTCTTTACAAAGACGCTTGTTTTTAGAAAGTAATTTTGCCACACTATTTTCTAGTTCCACATTTTTGGTCTCTAATTCACATAAATCATTATTAAGATTATCACCCTTGGACTTTTCTCTAACAGATTTAATAATATCCTTCAACTTACAAATGGCCGTGTCTTTGTCTTGTAGCTGAGCTTTTGAATAATTCTTTTCAAAATATTTAGGAATTTCCAGAGCGTTTTGATTAATACAAGATTCATCCTTTTGAAAAATTTCTTGATTTAATTGATTTGATACTTCAAGAGAAATACAATGTTTTTCAAGTTGAGAATGACTTTTCAAAAGAGCATTATATGCTTGTTTTGATTTGGAAAACTCAGCATCAAGATGCAAACACTTATCACAAGATTCACATATTTGCATTTCCATATTCGCAGATTCATTTGTCACAGACATAGAATTCATCACAGTTATCATTACATCTTGAGACATGATTTTGTGTAAGAGTCGATCATTTTCTAAAAGAAGTTCTTTCTTAGCAATTTCCACACATTGTTTATCAACTGAAGACTGTTGAACAGCCGCTTCCATTTGGTCAAAAACTGTTTGTACTTCTGTTATTTCATTTAGAAGATCTTTATCAAACACGTTGAAGATGTCTTTTAAAGATTTTAGAAATGGAATAATTTCATTGTTAAAAACAGTCTTTGTATGTTCAAACCCCCATTCACCTTCTTCAAGAGCAGACGGTGTAGTCCTCTTCTTTACCACAGAGTCAAACTGGGCGAGGTGGAATTTAAGCTTTTTAAGGCTTGCATTCACTAAACTCACCTTAGGTAGTTCACTGGGAACATCCACTATGACAGGTGGTGAATAAGAAGGTTCAATGGTTGGATTGAGTATATGAAACCAAAAAGCTTGTTCAGCTGATAATTCTTGTTGTGGAGTAAAACACAAGGATTTATCAAGAAAACATATTTAGGGTTTTCTTGATTAGGGTTTTGTTTGTGAAGGCTTGATTGGGGTTTACATCTCATGTTCATCATCCTACTTGATTCCTATAAGGTCTATTTAAAGTTTTCAATACTCGTTTATTTATTTTTTTTTGATAAAAATCTTGTTGCATTTAGTGAATCACCACTAGTTTTATTTTATAAGTTATATAAAGTGTATGATGATTCATTATGGACAATGGACATGGCATTTAGTATGGGGACCTAAATACATGTGAAATATACGGTACAACACTTGGTAAAATAATAGTGCAAGGTTCTTAAATAAAATGATTGTAAACTAACTTGTAAATTGAAAACCCTAATTTTATTAATTAGCTACTGTTGGGATTCGAATTGTAAATCCCATGTTTTATATTTTATAAATATAGTGCTCTTTAACTGGAATCTGTTTGAGCATGTAAGGAAACTGAAAACGGAATTATAACGAAACTAAGTTACGTAGTTTACAAGATTTTATTATTAAATTCTATAAAAATATTTTTTATAACTGTTTGGGAATAGTAAATGGCTACTGTTCTCAGTGGTTTTAAATTTTATAAATATAATATTTTAATAAATTTTCTTAATACTATTCACAAGGAATAAGGATCTCGAGAAAGAAACGGGAGCTATAACGAGCGAGTTACGTTATGATTTAAATCATGTTACACATATTTAATTTTATTAAAAAAAAAATAATTTATTCTAAACGTGCATGAACAGTATAAGTTACTGTTCATCAGGGGTTTAAACTTTATATTTTGATAAATTATTTTAATACGGAAACGTGGACATAAGAAACGTATAAAACGGTTAGTTACGAAAACGATAAAGTTATGAGATTTTAATAACTCGATGTGCATTACTTTTATTTTTTATTCAATCTTTTATTTAAAACTATTAATTTAATAATATAAATTATCATTCATTAAATCCATACAATTTTTACAAATACAGTTACCTTTGTAAACGAAATAATTTTCTCTTACGGGGATAAAGTACACACGTTTTAGTTAACAATAGTACGTGTTAATTATTGTTTTACTTTTAAATAATTAATAAAAAAAAAAAAAAACTTATTATAGGGGTGGTGGTGTCTTGTAGGGCTATGCAAACTTGTGATGTTTTATTTATTATGTAATACTCATACTCATACGACCCTATAATTAATTAGGTTGCATTCAAATTGCCGAGGCGATTCACTTATTGATTTAGATAATCATCATTCGATTACGTGTGAGTTCTAGCCCGCTTTTATACAAAACTATATTGTTTTACAACTTGGGGGGTTGGTGAGAAACATGCATTGTTTTACATTTGGACGCAAGTACTCTTTTAAACATATTACGAGTTGGCCTAAGTCGCTAAACCCACTATTGCCCACTTTCATGAACTGTCAATTGCTAGTTAGCGAGCCGCGTATGCTCATGAATAAGATCTATATGGGATTGAAACCATCCCCGTTCGGCATGAGTATGCGCTCAATCAGTTTCTGACAGTACTGAAACAACGAATTTTTACATATATTTGAGAACAATTTGGTTGTTGCGGGTTGAACATCTATGGGCACATTTAGTGCATTTAAATTGCATAACATATATGTCGAGCTTCGGTGATGAGCTTAGCGCACTTCGTAATTATTTTAGATATGATGTGTTACATGTCTTACTTTGGAAATCTTGTGGTCCTACTTTATAAAGTTTACTATACCGTGAATTCACCAATTTATGTTGACGTTTTAAAGCATGTTTTTCTCTGGTTCATATATGGTACGTGAAACAAGGATAAATTGGTGGTCATCATTTTGGAAGTATGACTATAAAGATTTGGATGCATTACTTTTTGGGGAATATTTGTTTATGTCTTAAAACTTTACATTTTCATGGATGAAATATTTTAAGCTTCGGATTTATATTACATCAAGTTATTTTAATCCAATGTATCAATTGTAACGAACTCATATAGAGGTCACTTTCTCATATCTTGTGCTATTGTTCTATGAAGTAAACATTCCCCACCATATTCCGCCTGCATCCCATTTTGGTGGGGTAGTTGTTACAGATTGGTCATCAAGAGCGCTAGGTTATAGAGAGCCAGGTCAAAGTTTTACTTTGGCTATCACCATTTTAAACCTGCATCATACACAAAGTTTTTCACGGGGACTCTTACACTATTGAGTTGCATTAGTTGGTTATGCTACATGCTTTCATGATATGTATACATGTTTATATTATATTACATATATAATATACTGGTCTTATATAATATACTTATATAAGTTTACTTATCTTTCCGCAGTCATGTCTTCTGCATCATCCGCTGTCACCTATACCTCCGTGTACACTGATTCCGCCTCAGGCAGAGCCTTTTGGGGAGCCAACGAGGAGGTATCCGATGGAGGTGTTCCACGAGTCATCGTATACGGTTACGATTGGACTTCCACATGCCAGCAGTAGCCCCACCATCTCCTGATTATGTGCCCGGTCCTGAGCACCCACATCAACCCATTGATTACCTTTTGTTACCCGAGCAACTGGTACCCCGACGAGAGGAGTACTAGTACCTTCAGAGGATGCGGCACACCCGATGGAGGACCTAGCCTATACCCGTGACGCTGCACCCGTAGTCCTATCACCAGGCTATGTACCTGATTCTGATCCAGAGGAGGATCCGGAGGAGGACTCCGAGGAGGAGCATGCTGATTACCCTGCGGACGGAGGGGATGGAGATGATGAGCCCTCCGATGATGACACTGATGATGATGATGCTGATGTCGATGAGGAGCCTTTTGAGGGTCGAGGATGTGGACGAGGAGGTCGGTAGGAGCCACCTAGCTCCAGGCCGACTCTTCGATATACTATGGTTGACCCTGTTCCTCGGCTGGGGAATTAGAGGCATTTGAGTTCTGATGAGTTTGCAACACTCACCGAGAGCAACTCAGATCAGGATCCCCTTTGCCCAGATACGTCTCCGTAGGGCACGGAAGACTGTCAGACCTGAGCCACCGATGTCAGCATCCATGGAGGCACGCATTGCTGGAGCATGAATGCCGCCAAACTTACACCGCCACTAATGTTAATACTTCACCATTACACCTACCTCACCAATCACTAATAGCCCTACTCGATACAGGGGAGCTTCTTAGGCTATCTTTATTTTTCTTTAAGGGGGCCACATAAAAGGACGGGATTCGGTGAGAGCTTCAGTTGCATCACCTACCATTATCACTTTCACCTACTCACCCAAGATTGATATTCCCGAGCTTGAGATTGCCGCCTCGGAAGAGAGCTTGTCTTACTACTCCCGCTCCTGGATACGAGATCGAGGAGAGTTCGGCGGCTGGTGCCGCAAGACAGCCAGGGCCTACCCCAGCGCGTTGGACACTTGGGATGAGTTTGTTGGAGGCAATGATGGATGGGGGGGATAGCACCGGATACCACCTTGGAGTGGGTCGACTAGAGAGAGACTGAGCTTGATACTAACTGTTAGGCAGAGGATCTGTGGAGTTTTGAGTTACGATTTGAAGGTAAAGACATGATGATCAGGCTTACTTGGGAGCCTAGTCAAAACACTATATAGAGAGAGATACAACAAGCCGCACACAGCTTTGGCTATAGATAGAGAGGTATATATGCTACATAGCTTGGACTAGTTACTGAGGTGAGGAGTGCAGCAATAGGAAGGTACAGGTAGGTCACTGGATGGCACATGGTTGCCACGTTGTTTGCTCAGACCAACTTACTTCAGACTCAGTTGAACTACCGCAACTTGGATGTATTGCGACACTAGAGGCTAGAGACCAGAGCCTCAGGAATGCACAGCTGGTACTGCAGGCAAAGTGTTAGTCATGCTGTCATTTGTAGCTATACTGTATAGCCTATTAAGTTTTATGGGTTACTCCCTGCTAATGACTGTTAAGGACCTTTTGTTTTATCTTTTTAGCTTATCTTTGTATGGCGTGTTAAGTATTTGGGGGATCCACAGACTAACACCGCACTTAGGTCCATATTTTCTGTGTTTTGATTTTCTCATTGTTTCTGTTACATGTTGTAATCAGGTCCATCTTGTATGATTATCGAATGTTGGTTGTGTATGTTTGTTGATTACTTTATGTCATGTTTTGAATTTCACTTTCAGTTGTATATTTCATTTTGGATGGATGATCTCGTTTTATATATTATGCATATGTCACTGTTACGTTTTATGGATTGTGTGGAAAACCTGTCGTATGTATTATATTCCTTGTGTTTTTGAAGAAAATGTTACCATCAAAGAAGTGCCCGAGACAACTACCCGCACTACCACAACCACTCTGACTAGCGCGAGCCTACACACCACCTTAAATATGTAAACAAATAATACAAATCATGCATTCATAACACTCAACAAGGGACGAAAACACGGCAGAGAGGTGCAAGACCAAGAAAACCGGAAGCAGTGTAGAGGAACTCCGGGTCGTTATGTCCCAACGAGGCTAGAGATGGAAAATCGCAAGACGATTGATGAATTGTGTTTGAAAAGGACAAGGATGTGATTGGGAATTAGTGTTTGATAAAAATAAGCAATAGCACATAAAAATAGCAAAGAGGATAAGCTGGAACAAGTATAAAAGCTGGAAATGGCAAAAACGCTTAAAACTTTTACACTAAGGCACAAATAGGCTCAAATAAGCTTAAGGCAAATTAAATAAGCTAAGCTAACTCTAAATAAGCAAATACAAAAAGCAATTAAGCTAAATTAAACAAGATAAACACAACAGTACTAACAACAGTACTAACAGTTTTAACTACCAGTACTAACTTGGAGTTAGTACTGCTAGGCTAAAGTTAGTACTGTTAGGCTAACAAGACTTAAAGAAATAATAAATAAGCAAACAAAGCTAAAACAGAAGTTCACCTAACCTTAATAAGCAACTAAAATGATAAATAAGCTGAAAAACTAAAACTGAAAAACTCTTAAAATATTTTGGAAAAGGAAAATAAGCTTAAATAAGCTTACCCCTAAAGAAAGTAAAGGAAAATGGTTTAATATACTCTAAAAAGCTAATCTAATCTTAAATAAGTAGAGACAATAAGCTAATAAGCAGAAATGGACTAACAGTACTAACTAAAATGAACTACCAGTACTAACTTGATTAGTACAAACTAGCTAAAGTTAAACTGTTCCTAAAATCAACTAGCATACTAACTTGGAGTTCGTACAGCTTGTTCAAAATAGCCTTTAAACATTTTTCAAAATCATTTTTATTAAAAACAGATTATCAAATAACAAAGTAAAACACTTATAAGCAATTATTAATCAATAATAAGCACTTAAATAAGCATGAATTGGTCTAGCAGTATTAACTTAAAACCAACAGTTGTATTAAATAAACTAGCAGTTCTGCAATAGATAAGTAAAGTAAGAAAAGAAAAGAGACTTTAACAACGTCCCTATGCTCAAAACAAGGGCCTAAAATCAAGAATCTACAAGCTCTAACTTGAGGAAAACAAGTTAGTGAGAGTCCATAAGCCCATCCAGAACTGGCTTATCATCCATAACATAAGCTGTGGTATATTTGAGAGTGATTTGTGAATACAAAACAATAAGATTAAGTAACTTAACACTGATATTGATTTAAAAACTTCAAACTTGCATTAATTTTGAAAGTGTTACAAAGCTGGAAATAAAAGCTGTAAATAACTAAAAATAAGCTAAGTTGTATTAAAACTTAAAAACTAGATAAAAACTAAGACTAGGTGCCTCAAAGGCTTACAAAAAGCTCTATTTATAGCCGAAGTCTTGGACTTGCAGCTTGTGCTTCTTTGGAGAGCAAAAACGAAGTGTGCTTGTTGTGTGAGGTGAATCCAAAGCAAATCCCAGCCTTTGATTTCATTTGTGCTTCTTTGGAGTCAATCTTAGCCATTGAAGATACTTGGGAAAGGTGAGGGATTGCCAACATGGCTTTTATACAACTGGGGGGGTTGGTAGTAGGGTGGATGAAATGATTTTAGCTAGGGAGAGAAGTGGTTTTGCAGAGGAGAAGGTATGGGGCGACATACCAGTTGTAACTGGGTTTTGTGGGGCGGGACAAGGAAGACTTTTTTTGGGTGGAGTTTTAGCAGTTTGGTCCCCGAGATTGTATAACTTAAATGCAATATTTACTCGGTCGGTTGGCAACGTACCCTTTTTCTTTTTAATCTTTTTGCAATACAACTTTAAAGCTTGGACAGTGTTAGAGCCCCTCAAGTTGTATTTTCTTCAAGCGATGACTTAGACTCGACTTGACTTGGCCCTTTCTTCCCTGCTATGGTCTTTGTGATTTTAGCTTTCTTTTTGTTCCTTTTCTTGAATATCAGTATCCTGCACAATACAAAAGCAAAACATACAAATACAAAGTATTTTTGGTATGTTTTTAGTCATTTAAGGTTGTTTAGAATGGAAAATGGTATGTGTAATTAAGCACATACCAAAATCCCCCATACTAGTATTGCGTGTCCTCACGCAATTATGAAGTAAACACTCAAGAAAACTAAATCTCGATCCCCCGACGAATTACTTCGAAAAGTAGCAAGAGCGTTTCGTTCCAATGAAACTAAGAAGTCAAAGCTTTTGACAAGTGATCCCGTATTAACCATTTTTGAATTACACTAACTATCTTTAATATTTATGGATTTTTTCTTTTTCTTTTTCTTGACCTGCTTTATTTGACTTCCTTTATTTTTATCAACATTTGGTATCATAGAATGAGAAGCGTCGTAGAATAATCTAGGAAGTCTGACGGATAAATTCCATCGTTCCTAAGTTTTCACTACATCCCAAACCAAGCAATTAAACAAATCATTTATCAATAAAAGTCTAAATGTTAAGCACTCATCTTAGACTTGTGAACTTTTAACAATCCCAAACATGGATATAGATTTAAATGTGTGTACCATTGTTAACTCAACCATAAGATCCAACTTATTTTCATAGTCGAAATTCAAGATGAATCACGACTCAAAGCAACAACTTATTAGGACCTTGTAACCTGATTTTAAAGAACGAAAATTTTACTGTAGAACTTTTTGCAACATCTTTATCATTATAATCATAAGTTCTTAAAGCTAGGAATGCGTTGCTTAGTTTTGAACACCTACCTAATCGCCTCCCTCCCGGGTAAGGATAATCACAACCAACGACCGGTGTTCTTAGTTTTAAACCCACACCCGTTGCTAAGCGTAGTGGGGAAATCACATCAACACCATTCTTCCTAAAATGGCTAAGGATAGGTGTCTTAGTTTGAACCCTCACCTAGACCTTTCTTCTAAGCGAGATATCACAACACACCAAATCCCTAGAAGTAAAGATGTCTTAGTTTGAACCCCCACCTCGCGGTTAGCGGAGTAGGATATCACGACACATCTTTTACTTGCTCCATATACTCAAATGTATGCTTTATTGGCATAATTTAATATGTCATGGCATTTTTGCATTCATATTTTCATTCTGCTTCTTTGGGCATTTTAACTTTCAATTTACTAAGAAAAGAAAACTACGCTTAAAAAATCAAGTTACAAATTTGAAGCTTTTCTAAAACCAGTCGATTGACTTAGTTGAAAAGTGAAATGGCACGTTATGCATAGGCGATTAAAAGTTAATGGGAGAAAAACCCAAGTTACTCATATAAGCACTAGAAGAAGTCTTGCTCGAGCACATAAATTAGATTTAAACTTGTTATCATCTTCTTGTCCTTCACCTCGTGTTAGCTAGCACAAAAATTTTAGGAACTAGCTAGGGCTTCAACACGCCCGATCGAGTCAAAAATTATTCTCATTCCTACCCATAGGAAAGTCAAACTGTGACACAAACACTTATTTTCTTTTGTGGTATTTTTTGCAAAAATTTGTGGTAAAAACGGGAGTTAATGTGAAACAACGGCTGCAAGGCAAAATCGAATCAAGATCCCCCCGATACTAGAACTACCCATCGTCCACATGTTTTGAAAGGGGTACCTACGTAAATCTAAGCCGTGTATAAAGTGTGCCAAAAATAAAACTGTTAGTTGTATTAGATTGGAAACTGGATTCCCAAAGTGAAAGCTGAGATGTGAAACTCTTGATAAAAATACAAGCACGAGAGTTCTTTACAATCCGGGCAATCCTGGACAATTAACAACACAAACACGAAACACGGGTAATGGAAGAAGCAAACCTCCATACAACAGAAATCACTTATTTCATATAGCTAACGATCAGCAATGGGGTGGCCTCCCACGAAGCGATTGTTTAAGGTCGCTAATGCTTTTATTGACCCGTCACCCTGATTTATTGGACATTAGGGAATGTTTGGAGATCCGGGACTACCAATTGTGGTACGTCCCCTCCAAAGTAATGCTTTAAACGATGACCATTCACTTTGAAATTCGGCCCCGAGTTTTGAGATAACTCGATAGTGCCATATGGAAAAACTTGGGTTACAGTGAATGGTCCTGACCAACGGGTCTTAAGCTTGCCCGAGAAAATCTTTAATCTAGAGTTAAAGAGGAGGACTCGATCGCCGACGTTGAAAACGCGGTTTTTGATCTTGGAGTCATGGATTCAACCCCTTGTTTTCACTTGTAGACCGAGAGTTTTCATAGGCATGATCACGAAGTTCATTAAGTTCATTGAGTTGAACTTTCCTGTGATCACCCGCGGTTTTGATATCAAAGTTGGTATGCTTAAGGGCCCAGTAAGCTTTGTGCTCGAGTTCGATCGGAAGATGACATGCCTTCCCGTACACTAGCTTGTATGGAGTACACCCGATGGGTGTTTTGTAAGCTGTGCGGAAAGCCCAAAGTGCGTCATCTAATTTATCCGACCAAGAGGCACGATTTTCGCCCACGGTCCTTTCAAGAATTTGTTTCAAACCACGATTGGATACCTCAACTTGTCCACTTGTTTGGATGAAATGCGTGGAGAGAACCTCATCTAATTTGGTTTCCCAATTTTGTATAATAGGTTGAAAATCACCGTTGGTAATAACATGCCAAAGATCTAGATCTTTTGATTTAACATATGTCTCGAATCTATTTTTCCAATAAATAAAACTATCACTTTCAAAAAGTGGTGGTCTTTGCATGGATTGCCCTTCTAGATATTTGTCGAAATCCATAGATCGATCCAAGCTTTAAAATACAATATATTTTAAAAATCTTGAGTGACCTTGGCTCTGATACCAATTGTGGAAACTAGAAGGGGGGTTGAATAGTTTACAAGTTCGTTTTACATTTTAAAACTTTGCTTTCAAAGTACTCAGATTCGAGTTGTATGTTTAACCAATCAACAATATGAACCAACAATATAACAATCCAAACTAAAACTAAATAACAATGACAATAATGTAAAGAGATAAGGGAAAAAACAATCAAACCAAGACGCCAAGATTTTATAGTGGTTCGGCTATGAAGCACCTCTTCGCCCTACTCTACTCCCCGAGTATCCTACTCGAGATTTCACTATGTCAACAAGCTCCCTTTAGGCGGAGAAAACCGTTTACACGTCGCTTACGTTATTTTTCGACACTAAGCTAAATGTCGAGTCCTAATCTTAGCTAGAACCAATCTACCACTTCACAATATCAATACATAATCACTAGATCTACACTATCAGATTTACTACACTATCGATTCACAAAATTACTCATTGAATAATTACCTATAGAGATTTGGTACTTTAAAATAGAAAGGAGGAGAGAACACTAATAACAATTCGTTTCTGGCGAACACGAATGTTCTTCTCTTGCACTGATAGAAGAATGGAGAGATGAGATTGAGAAGGAAGAGATTTGTTCACTTGAAACAGATCAAATAGTGTTGTAATCAAGATATTTAGTGAGAGAAAGAAGGTTTTTAGAGAGAGAAAGTTATCTGAAAAATTCGTGCAAAGAGAAATGTTTTTCTGCTAGGAATGGAGCAGTATTTATAGACATGAAAATCCAATGGTTACTAGGGGTGGTCCCGAGGTTCCAGATATATCTGGTGCGCATAGAATAAGGGGTGCCGCAATAGATACGGCTTATTTTTTTGTCTTTTTGTGGGGGAAGGTTGTCATCTCGTATGAAAGCTCTCCATTTTGGGGGGAAGAAAAAACCAGATTCAAATTTTATTATTTACATAAACCATTTTCATTTATTTAAAAAATATTTATGTATTTTTATTTTGTAAAAATTCTTTTGTGAAAATGTAATAGTTAAGAAAAAATATTTTCTTGATCACTAATTATGCTTAATGATTTGTTTGTTTCATTACCTTAAGTGATTAATCTTAGAAATGAAATTTTATGATTAATAATTTGTTAACGTTTATTTTTATGGTAACAGTTTTTAGATTTTTGTTATTAATCAAAACGTTGAGAGGTCGAAAAATATAAATACATTTTTAGGCAATTACTTTGTATTAATAATCTTACCCATTTTTGATGCTTAGACAACTTATATAATTCATTTTGTATAAAATTAAAAGTTTCAAATTATTAATGAGTTTTGTTCCATTTCTCTCCCTTTTTGTCGAATTAAAAAAGGATGATCGTCGAGTAGTTGTAAAAAGAAAGAAGTCGACGATATCAAGACTTTCCCCTTGATGATATGCTCCCTTGTTTGGAGGCACCTATGGATCAATCTTACGAACATTGTTTGTTCAAAAACAGGTTAGGATGTATACAATGTGCAAGACAAAATATCCTTTAAAAATAACACCATAGCATAATGCAAGATTCAACCACAAAAGTTTTTCATTTAAACTCTTTAATTATACAGGTACTTAGTGGTTTGATCATTACAAGCTAATGTAAAATAACTATTAAGGCATTAGAGCTTAGATTAGTAGATCTTGAGGTCTAGGTGATACCACGAGCAAAAGATGGGATTGTTATTATGGAGATGGAATTTAGGCATTCTAAAGTTTGGTCAACTATGGTGAGGAGTTGTTATTGAGGATTGGAATAGAGTAAAGACCAATGATATAGATTTGATATGATTACAATAATCTCTTAATGTATCAAATAGATCTCGGGTTTGCAAGCAATATTGGCATAATCCCGAGTAAAAGTTTACTTGATCTAAATTAGGTGGATGGATACATGGTTAAGTAGGAGGTGAGGGATTGGTGGCTTTAATTGCTTGTTGTAGGTTAATCTCAAGGAGATTAGATAAGTGATGAAATTCATGTGCTATTTGGTTTTGAGTTGGATTGCGTGGATGTGAGGGAAATGATAAAGAATTGGTTGTTATAGGAGAGGTAGGTGAAGTCCTATTTGGTAGAGGAGGTGGTGATGGTGGAAGATTGTGACTTTATCTCCAAGGTTCAAGGATAGCCCTTCGGTGTTTTCTTGAGTAATCACGAGAGGATTTTCTAGAGGATTACATTGAGATCTTGAGGAGAAGTGAAAGATTTAGAAGAGAAGAGGTGATTGAGATGGAGAAGAATGATGTTCATATTTAGAAGAAATTTCCTTGGAAAGGGTCCACCTAATGGTGTTGAGAATAAAGATTATAAGGAGTGTTTAGTTAAGAAATGAAAGGCTTGTGGTCTAGGGGGAATTAGGGTCAGAGTGCAGAAAAAGAGGGGACAGGGATAATTTTGTTGGTCCCCTGATGGCTGTTCCATAAACATTAGGCTGTCCATATATATTAGGGGGGGGGGGGGGGGGTGGGCCGTCCCTCCATTTTTGGGGGGCCCGCCGTTCTCTAGAAGATTATCAAAATTTTCAAAGTTAATCGTTTTTTTCAGTATATCCTAAAGATGTTTGGAAGAGTGATTGTGGCATTTTTGTCTCTTCAAGAATCACATAGTTTAGCTAAAAGAGAAGAGAAATCATGCAATGGGGCCAAGTAGAAGCATATAAATGACATAAAGGTCCATGAAATGTCATATAGCAAGCATGAATAATGAGTAAGACAAGTTATACACGTACTAGAATAACCGTGATAGAGGTTAAGGAAGTGCTACATAATAATAGTGCGTATGTTTAGCAATAATACTTAGTAGGATGTAGAAATATCTCAAACAGTATCTGAATCATTACTTGAAGCTTCTTTAGAGGATATAGAGATAATTGCTTGAAGATGAGCAGGATGAACCCAAGGTTTCATTGATGGCCAATATGATATATATTTTGATTTTTGTAGATGAGGATTAATTTTGATGAGGTGATCATATAGACGATTTAGAATCATTCCATATGGCATTGGAGAGTTTGGTTGATTTTTAATCTTTTCAACTCGTTTGGTTAGAAAATAGGCAAAGTTGAAGGGAGTACTTGTTAGAATGCAATACATCATGTGACATGATGATGCAGGAAGAAAATTTGAGTCATTTTGAGTGCCAAAGGCACTGTCTTGAATGATTTTATTCCAAGATCTCATGTCATGACGAAGTTCTTCTTTGAGAATTTTGTTTGGAAAAATGGTTTGTTTAGTTGTTGTGATTGATTGAATAATTTCATTTGGTGTTGGAATGTGTGTTTGATAAGGTGTGTTTGACTCTTGATTAATTCTCAAAGAGTCGAGAGATGAATCCTCCAGAGTAAAGAACACCATATACTCCTTCTTACATGGAATGGAGAGAATCGAGGCAAATGACTCTAGTGAAAATTTAAATGTTCTTTTTAATGCCCAAAAAGTTAAAGAGATATTTTGATTATTGTCTCGGGTGATTTCTATTAAATAGTAGAATTCAAGTAAAAATCTTGGGCAAATCCCTTCGTGGAGTTCATATATATTTTTAGAAGTTTGATAATTTGAAATAGGATTTGAATATTATCATATTTAGTAGATTCAGGAGATACTGGATGACCTTCATGAATTGTTCTACATTCAAGGTTTCGAATGATGGGTTTTAAGTTATTAGGAAGATAGTTTTCATTTGAGATTGTTGGAATGTATGATTTTGTTAACGAAGTTCTTCTTCCAAAGTCATTTTACCTAAATAAGGACATGATAATTTTAGCAAGGTTTCTTCATTGAAAGAGATGTCTAGTGTGTTCCTAGATGTGACAAATGTAGAGTAACGATTAACTCGGACCTAAAAAAATCCTAAGAGTTAATCCAAATGCTCCTTAATTTGATTTGTCTCATCTAAACATGTCGAAAAATACATATGAATTATGTATCTTAAATTTTGTTCATGAGATCACTATGCATGTATTTTAAAACGTTTTTAAGTTGTATTAACAATGCATAACAACAATTTTATTATGTTCCTAACGTGAGTTATTTGAAAATAAAATTGGGGTTTTGGTTCGAAATCAATTTTTTGACAAACTCACTAGTGTATACAAATCCTATATCTAAGAGAAGCATATTAGTTATACATTGTATCCTAGTTGTCTTAATTGTTCAATTGAAAAGAAAATGAAATCCCCATTTTTGATTTTTGTGTTCATCTTGATCCCTAGACTCAAATTGAAAGAAAATAGATGAAATGACTTACAATTGATGATGTTAATGATGTTAGGAATTATTGTATGTGTTGATTCTATCTTCAATTTAAGTTTTGATGGTCGATTTTAAGTTTTTGGGTTGGTGTTTTCGTTTTTGTCGCTGCAGCAATGAGAGGGGTGTTTGGTTTTTGAGTTTAAGAAAATTTTGACTAAGTGTGGAAGATATGAGTTTGATGTTGGTGGTCCCATATCGATAAGGGGGTCGCCCAAAAATGCTTTGGGGCCGGCCCTCAGGAGCGGATTTTAGCGACTTAGTTTTTGACGAAAAATTTTACAAAGAGGAGTGACGTTTTAATTTGCATTTCCGCCGAATAAAAATGCTCAAAGTACTTTGGATGAAGTATTTAAGTTGTCACGACACGGAATGGAACACGGACTAGAATCGAGACTAGAGAAGGAGAAGCGGACTACATAAGGTTTATGGAATGTGTTTCATCATTCCTAAACCAAGACAAAGATAGTTAAACGATTCACGTTAAAAGGTTTTGGTAAGGGATTGTCGGAGTTATTATCGAGGACGACCACTTTTACGACATTGAGATATGTCCTTTCTGGACATTATCACAAAAGAAGAGTGGGACATATTTCGATTAGACGTGTTTTTGGTACGAGAGTGTTGCACTGGGTTTTTTATAAGGTCAATCGCTCCTTTGTTGTCGCACATGATGGGAACATCATCGAGTCATATGTCGTAGTCGATGAGAGCTTGTTTCATTCATAGTGCTTGTTGACATGCCTTTCTTGGCACTTACATATTTTCGGCTTTGAGTGTGGATATAGCAAAGAGCGGTTTGTTTCTTTGAGATCCAAGATGTCGAATACACAGTCCCACGAACGTTACAAATATCGTATGCTCTTTCGGTACAATAATCCCCCGGCCATGATCAGAGTCGGATATACCTCGGTTTTTCTATTTGCTGGTCCCCTTGGGATAACCATAATCGTAAGTGCGTAGTACATTTTATTATTTCAGAAGATACGCTTAACCGCTTTCAAGGTGAGAGGTTTTGGGAGCCTCTTGGAAGCGGGCAAAGGAAGACACTAAACATGTTTATCGGGCTACTTGTCATTAAGTATTAATAAGGCTACCTGACCCGCTGCAAATTCACCCCTATTTTTTTGTTAATAAGTAATTATAAATATAATACATAAACAGGGATCAGGAATCCGCCGAGAGGCAATGAAAACCAGACAGCAGTATAGAGTGTTTCCTCGGGGACGCTTATGTCCCAAGCGGCTGGGCTGAAATGGAAAATCGAGAAGAAGAAACGATTTGATGATTGGTGTTTTAATGTAACAAGGAATGATTTGGAACTAATTTTGAAAGCAAATGCACATAAGGACATAAGCAAAGAAAACATGCTGTAAACAAGAATCAAGCTAGAAAGGCAAAACACTTTAAAATTTTACACTAAGGCACAAGTAAGCTAAATAAACTTAGACAAATTAAATAAGCTAAACTAACTCTAAATTAGCAATAAAAAAGCAATTAAGCTAAATGAAAAAAAAAATGAACACACAGTACTAAACACAGTACTATCAGTTATTTAACTAACAGTCTAACTTAAAGTTAGTACTGTTAGCTTAAGTTGTATTTTAGGCTACAAAACACAAAGAATCAATAAATATAGCAAACAAGCTAAAACAGAAGTTCAGAACTAACCTTAATAAGCACTTAGTAATAAGAATATAAGCAACTAGGAATGAACTAAAAATGACAAATAAGCTAAAAGCTACTAACTGTACATTAAAAAATTCTTTAAAAAAGGAAAACGAACTTAAATTAAGCAAACAGCAAAGGAAAAAGGTTTAATTACTCTAAAAAGCTAAGGAACTTCTTTAATTAATCGAAATAATAAGATGATAAGTATGAATGAAGCTCCAATACTAACAGTTCTAACTAACGTATTATTAACTGTAGTTAGTACTGGTAGTGTTGATTTAGTACTTGCTACCCTTTGAATCCAAGAAAATGAAATATCAGTACTACTTTGAGTTTGTTTCTTGGTAGCTTTAGTAGTGCGTGTTTCAAAAGTGAACTAGCAGTACTAACTTTAGGTTAGTACTGCTAGTTGAAAATACTCCTTAAAAATCATTTTTTTCTTTCAAACTAATTAAAAACAGATTATCTATTAACAAATAGAGCTTATAAGTAATCTATGATTAAGATTAAGCACTAAATAAGCTGAAATGGTTCTGCAGTGTTAACTCAAACTAACAGTGTTAATAAAATGTACCAACAGTACTAAGCAAAATAAGCCCAAATCATACTGATAAAGCACAAAATTGAGAGGTTCTACAATCAATAAGTTAAAACATGATGAAGAGGAAACTTACAACACCCTTACTCAAACAGGGCTAACAAAAAGTCTACAAGCTTAGCTTGTATTATTTCAAGCTGTATGAGAGTTCATAAGCCCATCCAGAACTGGTCTTATCATCCATAGCATAAGCTGTGGTTTTTGAGAGTGATACTGTATGATTTTTCTCTTAACTACTTACTTTTTATTTTTACTTGATGAAAAACAGTTATGGGTAAGCTGTGGTGAGAGGCTTTTTAAACACAAAACATATGTTAAGAAACTTAACCACTGTTACTTGTAAATTGACTTAAAAACTTCAACTTGCATTAATCTTGATAGGGTTTACAAAGATGAAAGTAAAAGCTTTGTAAATGACTTGAACAAACTGAAAATACAGGCTAATTATTTTTAAGATTAAAAACTAAAAACTAGATGCCTCAAAGGCTTACAAAAAGCTCTATTTATAGCCGAAGTCTTGGACTTTCAGCTTGTGCTTCTTTGGAGAGCAAAAACGAAGTGTGCTTGTTGTGTGAGGTAAGTCCTAAAGCAAATCCCAGCCTTTAATTTTATTTGTGCTTCTTTGGAGAGCAATCTCAGCCATTGAAGATACTTGGGAAAGGTGAGGGATTGCCAACATGGCTTTTATACAACTGGGATGGGTTAGTAGGGTGGATGAAATGATTTTGGCTAGGGTGTCGAGTGGTTTTGCAGGGAAGAAGGTATGGGAGGACATCCAAGTTGTACCTGGGTTTGTTGGGCGGGAAAGAAGACTTTTTGGGGAAGTAGCAGTTTTGTCCCCTCAAGTTGTATAACTTGAATGTAATCTCTACCCGGTTTGCAATTATAGTCCCTCAACTTGGCAGTTTTTTTGTAATACAACTTTAGACTTGGCAGTTTTAGCCCCTCAAGTTGTATTTTCTTCATTTTGATGACTTTTGACTTTGCCCTTTCCACTCCGTGCTTGGATTTGTTTGTCTTTGGCTTTCTTTTTGTTCTTTTCTTGAATATCCGTTCCTGCACAATACAAATGCAAACATACAAATACAATGTATTTTTGGTATGTTTTTAGTCATTTAAGTCCGTTTTAAATGGAAAATGGTATGTGTAATTAAGCACATACCAAAATCCCCCATACTAAGGTATTGCCGTGTCCTCACGCAATGTTATGAAGTAAACACTCAAGAAACCAAGAATCTTAATCCCCTCCGACTAATAACCTTGAAAAGTAGCAAAGTGTTCGTCAAGGGGAACTAAAGAATCAATAGCTTCGACAAGTCCTGTTTTCACCAAATTTTATTTATACACTAACTATCCCTAATATTTTTGGATTTTCCTTTTTCTTTTCTTAACTAACATGCTCGACTTCCTTTATTTTATAAACACTGGGATCATAGAATGAGAAACTTCCATAGAATAATCTACGGATGTCCAGATGGATAAATTCATCGTTCCCGATTTTTCACTAGATCCAAACCAAGCAATTAAACAAGATCATTTGTCAATATAAGTCTAAATGTTTAAGCACTATACTTATGACTTGTGAACTTTTAACTCCCACATGGATATATGATTTAAATGAGCATGCTCATTTCAACTAACCATAGATCAACTTATTTTCTAGTCGTAATTCAGAAGAATCACGAACTCAAAGCAAACAACTTATTTAGGACTTGTAACTTGATTTTAAAGAACGGAATTTTACTGTTAGAAACTTTTTGCTACATCTTTTCATCATAATCATAAGTTCTTACAGTAGGAATGCGGTTGCTTAGTTTGAAACACCTATCCTAGGCCTCGCACCCTGTAGGATTTCACAACCAACGACGTGTGCTCTTAGTTTGCAAAACCCACCCGTTGCTAGTTCGTTAGAGGGAATCACTATCAACACCTTCTTCCTAATATGGCTAAGGATAGGTGTCTTAGTTTGAACCCTCACCTAGACCTTGCTTCTAGGTGAGATATCACAACACACCAAATCCCTAGAAGTAAAGATGTCTTAGTTTGAACCCCCACCTCGCGTTAGCGGAGTGGGATATCACGACACATCTTTTAACTTGCTCCATATATCAAATGTCATGCTTCTTGGTCATAATTTCAGATATTCATGCATTTTTTGCATTTCATATTTCTTATGCTTCTTGGCATTTTAAACTTTCAAAAAATCACTAAGAAACTAGCAGAAAAACTCGTTTTAAAGAATTAAGTTTACAAAATTTGAGCTTTTCTAAACATCGATTGACTTAGTTGGAATTTAACATGGTCGCGTATGATAGGTGGGATTATAAAGCTAATGGGAGAAAAAGCCACAAGTTACTCATATAAGCTTTAGAAGAATCTTGCTTAGCACATAAACTTATATTTAACTCTATCACTTCTTGTTCTTCACCTCGTGAAAGCTTAGCACAAAAATTTAGGAACTAGCTAGGGCTCAACACGCCCGATCGAGTCAAAAATTATTCTCATTCTACCCACTAGGAAAGTCGAAACTGTGACAAAACACTTATTTTATTTTTGAAAATTCTTAATTTTTTCATTTTTTTGGTATTTTTGTAAAAATGTGGTGGTAAAAACGGGATTACGTGATAACAACGGCTGCAGGCAAAAATCAAATCGAAGATCCCCCCATACTAGAACTAAACATCGTCCTCGATGTTTCAAAGGGGCTCTTACGCAAATCTAAGGCCATTTATAAAGTGTGCCAAAAGATAAAATGTTAGTCGATTAGATTTGGATACTGGATTCCCAAAATGAAGCTGAGGATGTGAAACTCTTGATAAAAACACAAGCAGGAGAGATCTTCACAATCCGGGCAATCCTGGACAATTAACAACAAAAACACAAAACACGGGAAATGGAAGAGGCAAACCTCCTCACGTCACACAATTAGAAAAATAGAAAGAAGATAGAATATTCAAGTCAGTGGGGTGCCTCCCACGAAGCGCTTGTTTAAGGTCGCTATGCTTGACCCGTCACCTGAATTTATTGGACATTAGGGAATGTTTGGAGATCCGGGACTACCAATTGTGGTACGTCCCCTCCAAAGTAGTGTTTAATACGATGACCATTCACTTTGAAGTTTGGCCCGGGTGTTTTGAGAATAACTCTGACGTGCCATATGGAAAAACTTGTGTGATAGTGAAAGGTCCTGACCAGCGGGTTTTAAGCTTGCCCGAGAAAATCTTCAATCTAGAGTTAAAGAGGAGGACTCGATCACCGACGTTGAAAACGCGGTTCTTGATCTTGGAGTCGTGAATCCTCTTTGTCTTTTCTTTATAGATTAAAGAGTTCTCATAAGCTTCATCACGGAGCTCATTAAGTTCATTCAGCTGAACTTTCCTTCTGTGGTCACAGGGGTTTTAAGATCAAAGTTTTTATGTTTCAAGGCTAGTAGGCTTGTGTTCTAACTCAATTGGCAGATGGCAGGCTTTTCCGTAAACCAGCTTATATGGAGTACACCCAATGGGTGTTTTGTAAGCGGTATGCTGCGAGAGCCATAAAGCATCATGAAGATTATATGACCAAAAAGGTCTTCGGTTTTCGCCATGGTTCTTTCATGATTTCGCTTCAAACCACGAATGGATACCTCAACTGTCCACTTGTTTGTGGATGATAGCGGTGGAGAGACGATGAGTGACTCGTATTTATGCTGACCTTGCAAATTTGGGGTCTTGCAAAAAATGTTTCTGCGATTCACTTATGATTGCACGAGGGGCACGAATCTGAGCGAAGAGTGATTTAAGAAATTGCAAACAACTCTGGGCGTCATGGTGGGTCGTTGGTTGTGGGAGCGCTTTTGCTTCACCCATTTTGAACCTATTCAACGGTCACCGAGGATGTTATTTGTGCCTTTGGATGATGGGAATGGCCCCATTAAAGTCCATATGCACCCAGGACGTCAAAGATTTCACAAACTTGGATGAATTTTGTGGCTATCTCATCCCGTTGTGAAATTTTTCCTTGAGTGGCAAGAGTTGCTAGTTTTTACCAAACTCTATGGGCATCTTTGTAGATTGTGGGCCAAAAGAATCCGGAATCGGAAGACTTTTTTGCTGGTTTGTTGTTAGCACCGTGCTGTCCTCGGTGGGGACCATCCGTGGCAAGCCATGGAGGATGTCATGGGCTTCTTTTGCCATAAAAACGCAACTATAGTAGAATAACACTGATCGCACAAGATTTTAAACAGAAATTGGATCTTTCCCAGATATTAATGCTTCACGTCTTTGAAGAAGAATTTTCTTTTCTGTGGGTTGACCATCCCTTTGATCCGAAATTCCCCGCATGATAGATTGCGATGTCAGCAAAAACCATGGGGTTACTAGTATCAAGAATAGCAATCGAACTAAAGTTTCAAGAGGGTAACTTCTCATTTATCTTTTCTTTGAATCGAGTCATTCTCGTTGAGGATTTCTAATCGTGGATAGATGTTCCAGCCGACTGGTTCTCAGCTCTTTTTGTGTAACTACATCAAAAGTCGAAATTCTTGAAGGAGCTCAAAAACCATCGGAGCAATCTCGATCTTAATACTACTCATGAAGTTTCTACTGCTAACTCTCAGGGACAAGCTTCTTCCTCATCCTATGCTAATGATGTCATGTTTTCCTTCTTTGTCAATTAATCTAATACTCAATAGTTGGACAATGAAGACCTAGAGCAGATTGATACTGATGATCTTGAAGAGATGGATCTCAAATGGTAGGTGGCCATGCTTACCATAAGAGTGAAGAGATTCTTAAAGAAGACAGGAAGAAATCTAAACTTTAATGGCAAAGAAGCTGTTGGCTTTGATAAGACAAAGGTTGAATGTTACAACTGTCACAAGAGAGGTCACTTTGCTAGAGAATGCAGGGCACCACAGAAACAGGGGAATAGAAATAGAGATGTTCCAAGAATAATTGTACTAGTAGAGACTCCTGCAAATGCCTTGGTTGTTCAAGATGGGATAGGTGGTTATGATTGGAGCTTTCAGGCTGAAGAAGGACCCACAGACTTTGCTCTAATGGCCTAATTATCTTTAGGTTCATCCAGTTTATCAAGTTTAGACTCTGAGGTATCCACTTGCTCTAAAGCTTGCTTAAAATCCTATGAGTCCTTAAAAGAACACTTTGATAAACAGAAAGAGCAGCTTAAAAAATCTAACCTAGAAATTATAGGTTATCAATTAGGCTTAGAATCATTAGAAGCTAGAATTGTTATTCATAAAAAAAATGAAGCGGTTTATGAAGAAGACATTGCATTTTTGAAATATGATGTTAAGGTAAGAGATAATTCTATTACAAAGCTTAAAAATCAGTTAGCATAGGCTTTAAGAGAAAAGGATGATTTGAAACTCAAATTAGAAAAGTTTGAAACATCATCTAAGAATCTAACTGATCTATTAAACAGTCAAATAAGTGTTAATAACAAGACTGGTATTGGTTTTGACAGTCAAATGACTGAGAATGAACTGCATGATATTCATAAGAATAATAGTAAAGTGTTTGAAAGTGCATCTGATGGTAGTGTGAATGAGATTGAAAAGGAAAATAATCAAGTAAATGATAGGTTCAAGAAGGTTGAGGGATATCATGCAGTTCCTCCTCCCTACACCGGGAACTACATGCCCTCAAGACTTGGCTTCTCCTTTGCTGGATTAGATGATTCTAACTATAAGACTAATGTGAGTGAAACTATCACTAGTGTGCCTAGGAATGAATCAACTGCATCTAAGTCTAGTAAGGATAATTTGAAACAACCTAAAGATGTTAGGCTTAGTACACCTATTGTTGAAAAGTAGAAGTCTGATAGTGATGATGATTGTGTGACTAGACCTTCAATTGAACAGAATAAACCTAGTTATGCTAAATTTAATTTTGTTAAATCAAATGAAAATACTAGGAAATCTGTTATTGAACAAAACACATATAGGCAAGCTGAAAACCTTAGGAAAAGTCAGATTCCTAGGGTTGATAAAAGAAATTAGAATGGACTAATGACTCAAAAACTGGGGGATGGTTTTGAGTTCAATAAGAAAGCTTGTTTTGTATGAGGAAGTCTTAACCATTTAATTAAGGACTGTAACTTTTATGAGAATAAAATAGTTGGAAAATCTATGTTGAATAATATGGGAAGGGTTACTGGTCAAAGGGAAGTTAGACCGGTATGGAACAATGCTTAGAGGGTGAATCACCAAAATAAATTGACTCACCCACATCCTAAAAGAAATTTTGTTCCAACTACAGTTTTAACAAAGTCTGGCAATGTACTAGTTAATACTGCTAAGCAAAGCTCCTCAAGAGCAGCAGTATCAAATAGTACTGCCAGATATGTTAATACTGCTACATCTATACCAACTATGAATGGTGCAAAACCATGTTCAAATGTTTTTCATAAGTCACATTCATCAGTTAAGAGGACTATTTATCAAAGAACAACACCTAAAAACAGTTATTTTAAAGAAAAAGTTAATACTGGTAAGGTAAACAATGTAACTACTGCTGGGACAAAAGGAGTAGTTAGTGTTGTTCAAGGACATGAGGAAAATGTTGTTAAGTCCTTAGCATGCTGGATTTGGAGACCAACAGGAAAAGTAATTGACCATATCTCCAAAGACAGTGGATCATACATGCCTAAAAGGTTTGACTATGTTGATCCTCAAGGCAAACTCAAGTCAGTGATGGCTTGGGTCCCCAAGAGAAACTAATTCTCTTATTTTGAGTGCAGGGTAATCCATAATATGCTTTACAGGATCAAGGGATTTTTGATAGTGGATGCTCTAGGCATATGACTAGGAACAAGTCCTACATAACAGATTATCAAGACATTGATGAAGGATTTGTTGCATTTGCTGGAAGTCCTAAAGGAGGTAAAATTGCCGGAAAAGGTAAAATAATGACTGGGAAATTAGACTTTGAAGACGTATACTTTGTAAAGGAACTTAAGTTTAATCTTTTCTCTATCTCACAAATGTGTGACAAGAAAAACAATGTTCTTTTCACTGGGACTGAATGTCTTATTCTATCTCTTGATTTTAAGTTACTTGATGAAAGTTAAGTACTGATTAAAGTTCCTAGAAAGAATAATATGTACAGTTTTAATTTAAAGAATGTTGTTCCATCAGGTGATTTGACTTGTTTATTTGCAAAGGCTACAATAGATGAGTCTAATTTATGGCATAAAAGGCTTGGTCATGTAAACTTTAAAACTATGAACAAACTTGTGAAGGGAAACCTTGTTAGAGGTTTACCTTTGAAGCTTTTTGAAAATGACCATACATGTGTTGCTTGTTGACTCGCGCAAACTCACCCCTCAAATATGTAAACAAATACAAACATGTATAAATACACAACAAGGGACGAAATCATGCGAGACCAATGAAACCGGAAGCAGTATAGAGTGTTCCCGGGTCGTTATGTCCCAACGAGGCTAAAATGGAAAATCGAGAGAGAATTGATGATTGGTGTTTGAATATGACAAGGGTAAGATTATGATTGGGCACTAACACTGAATAGGCAAATGCTCATAAAAATAAGCAAAGAAAACAAGCTGGAACAAGAATCAAAACTAGAAAAGGCAAAAATGCTTAAGACTTTTACACTAAGGCACAAATAAGCTCAAATAAACTTAAGACAAATTAAATAAGCTAAACTAACTCTAAATAAGCAAATACAAAAAGCAATTAAGCTAAATTAACAAGATAAACACAACAGTACTAACAACAGTACTAACAGTATTAACTACCAGTACTAACTTGGAGTTAGTACTGCTAGCTTTGAGTTAGTACTGTTAGCTTAAGGTTAGTACTGCTAGGCTAACAAAACTCAAAGAAACAATATATAAGCAAACAAGCTAAAACAGAAGTTCACCTAACCTTAATAAGCACTTAGTAATAGGAATAAGCAACTAGAATAAACCAAAATGACAAATAAGCTAGAAAACTAAAACTGATAAACTCTTAAAATTATTTTGAAAAGGCAAATAAGTTCTACTGAAGACAGTAAACTAAAATAGGCTTAATCTACTCTAAAAAGCTAAACCAATCTTAAATAAGTAGAAACAATAAGCTAATAAGCAGAAATGGACTAACAGTACTAACTAACAGTACTAACTTGGAGTTAGTACTGGTAGCTTTAAGTTAGTATTAGTAGAAAACACTAGGAGTTGCTGAATTAGCTCCACCTTTAGTACCTTTCTTTTGCTGCACCAAAATAAACTTGAGAATTAGGCTTATTAGCCTATGACACTCAAACAACCGCGAATCAGCCCCTTTTCTTCTTACGGCTCTTAACTTCAATAAATCCATCATCATTTCTCTTCCCATTGCAGTAGCCTATAGTATCCCTGCTGAGTTTTTAGGTAACTCCTCTCGAACACGTTTAGGACACAAGTTAGTCTCATGCCCAAAACTTTGACAATCAACACAATGTGGAGGCTTCCATTCATACTCAACTTCTAACAAACCTCCTTAATATTAACACCCCATCCTTCTTCCGGAACCAGCCATATTAAAATTAACCTCCTTATTCAAAAATAGAAGACGACTAATCTCAATTAAAGCCCGAGCAAATCTAATTCTACACCAAGATTCCACAAAAATAGAAACTAGTAAAAGCATCAAGATAATAGGTGTACCTATTTTGAGTGGCAATCATAGCTCCAGACATCCTACCGGGGGAGTTCGATACTAAGAACAGGAACATTGTACAATTTTTCCCAAAAATAGAAAACTTGGTGACCTACCTTTTTTCAAAGACACAAAAGTGTCCATTTATGTAAGAATTTAAGCGAGACTTACGAATCAAACCTACGGTCCCTTCTCCAAAACTTGGTCCATACCTGATTTTGAAGCAAACATTTAAGAACAAGGAGGATCTCCTTCATTATTCCTTGTTATCTTCTCAACATCCAAATTTCCTCCATGTATTCGACACTATTGTTGAACCACAGGAAATGAAGGATCTTTCCAACCATAATAAAAGCCAACAATAGAATTTTCACTACCTTCGATTAATGTAGCAGCGTCTATCTTAGGAAGAACACAATCAAAAATTGTCGACTTTCTCCCTCGTTAACAAGGGTACCGAAATGAATATTATTGTAGCAAACTTTAGGACGAACAAGGATAGCATACGAGTTCTCCTTATTCACATCAGTAGACATAGTAGGTTTACTACCACCTTCATTCACATTGGGACCAATATTAGCATTATCATCACCCTTATGACCTTGTAGATCAGCTTGCGAACCATCATTCAAAGGGATAACAACTTTCTTGCATATTAGAAGCAACGGTTAGCATGCTTTCTTAAGAATACCATGGTTGCATTGGGACTTACCTCAATGTTTTTAACCAACGAATAGCTATAATCACCCAAACCATTTGATGATCAATCAGACCACCTGTCGAACCTCCATCTTTCTTTCTTCTTATCACCACTATCAAGGAAAACCCCTTCCATACCCCACGAATCACAATATTAACAGTACGAATCCTAAGATCCACGTATTAGCAGTAACCAAAATATACCCTAACGGAATTTGGTTTTCAAACGGCAACAAACTCACACGCACTAACCTTTAATCCATCTCACGTCCCAACATATCAGAATATAATGGCAGTTTAAGACAACAAAACACCACAAATCACCAGCAAAAAAAAAAGGTAGATGTAGACAGATTCACGATAGGATTCAACCCACGTCGTCGAGTGGAAAGAAACCACGAATAAAGCCACAATAAAATAATTATATCTGAACGAAACCCTAACTCGTTCCTAAAACCCTAAAATGTTAATAGTATCAAAACACTAAAACCAGAGTAAGGATTTTCATCAGCTTAATCCCAAGATTACAATGTATTTTTGGTATGTTTTTAGTCTTTTAAGTTCATTATTAATGGAGAATGGTATGTGTAATTAAGCACATACCACTTGTCAGGAGGGAAAGCAGCACAAAGCCTCCTGTAAGACCAAGCTTGTGAGCTCTATCAGCCAGCCTTTACAAATGTTGAATATGGATTTGTTTGGTCCAACATTTGTAAAGAGTCTAAATTAAAAGATATATTGTCGTGTTGTCACTGATGATTTTAGTAGGTTTAGTTGGGTTTTCTTTTTGGCCTCTAAGGATGAGACTAGTGGAATCCTTAAAACTTTTATCATAGGCATAGAAAACCAAATAAATCATAAGGTTAAAATTATCAGGTGTGACAATGGAAATGAGTTTAAGAATAGTGAAATGAATCAATTTTGTGAGATGAAAGGAATCAAGAGAGAATTTAGTGTTGCTAGGACTCCACAACAAAATTAAGTAGCTGAAAGAAAGAATAGAACACTAATAGAGGCAGCTAGGACTATGCTAGCAAATTTACAATTACCTACTACATTTTGGGCTGAAGCAATTAAAACTGCTTGCTATGTTCAGAATAGAGTTTTGATAACAAAGCCTTATAACAAGACACCTTATGAACTTTTAATTGGTAGTTCACCAAATCTAGACTTCATGAGACATTTTGGGTGTCCTGTTACTATCTTGAATACCTTAGATCATCTAGGCAAGTTTGAAGGGAAGGCTGATGAGGGGTTCTTGGTGGGATACTCTATAAATAGTAACGCATTTAGGGTATTTAACACTAGAACCAAGAAAGTTGAAGAGAAACTGCATATTAAATTTCTTGAAAATAAACCCAATGTTGCAAAAAGTGGTCCAGAATGGCTCTTTGATATTGATTTACTGACAAAATCTATGAATTATAAGCCAATTTTTTGCAGGAAATCAAACTAATGATGATGCAGGTATAGAGACAAATGTTAATGCAGTGCAAACTAGACAGGAGAAAGCATCTAATCATGAATATATTCTGCTACCATTTTTGACTTCTGATTCTCAAGGTCCAAAGAGCTCAGATGATGAGTTTGTTGATGATGCTGGAAAGAAGAATGATGCTCAGTATCCAGCAAAAGATGGTGATAAAAATGGTCATGAGAAAGATGTTAGAGATCAAGAAGAAGCTCTTAGAAAACAATTTGATCAAGAAACTAAAAGATTGGTTGGTCAAGGAGAGGCTACTATCACTAACAGCACTAACAGACTTAATACTGTTAGTCCATCTGTTAGTGCTGCTGGGCAAAGTTTTAACAATAATGATCTTCTAACTGATCCTCTTATGCCTGATTTAGAGGATTCTACTGGTATCTTTAGAGGTGCATATGATGATGAAGATGTGGGTGCAGAGGCTGACCTCAACAATTTGGAAACCACCATGAATGTCAGTCATATTCCCATAAGTAGAATTCACAAGGATCATCCTAAGAACCAGATTATTAGAGATATAAATTTAGCTATTTAAACAAGGAGAATGATCAATTTTTCTAAAGAAACTGCTATGGTCATCTACATTAGCAAGCAGAAAAGAACAAATCATAAAGATTATCAGAACTGCTTGTTTGCCTGTTTTCTTTCTTAAATAGAACCCAAAAAGGTAATCCAAGCTTTGACAAATCCAAGCTGGATAGAAGCAATGCAAGAGGAGCTTCTGCAATTTAAACTTCAAAAGGTTTGGACTCTTGTGGATCTTCCTAAAGGCAAGAGATCTATTAGAACTAAGTGGGTATATAGAAACAAGAAAGATGAGAGAGGAATTGTAGTAAAAAACTAGGCAAGACTAGTTGCACAAGGTATACCCAAAAGGAAGGAATTGATTATGATGAGGTTTTTGCTGTTGTTGCTAGGATTGAAGCAATCAGGTTATTTTTGTCCTATGTATCATTTATGGGGTTTATTGTGTACCAGATGGATGTAAAGAGTGCCTTTTTATATGGTACTATTGAAGAGGAGGTGTATGTGTGCCAACCTCCTGGTTTTGAAGATCTACAATTCCCTAATATGGTTTATAAGGTGGAAAAAGCTTTATATGGTCTACATCAAGCTCCTAGAGCCTGGTATGAGACCTTGTCTACCTACTTAATTGAAAATGGATTTAGAAGAAGCACTATAGATAAGACTTTGTTCATCAAGAAGGACAAAGGTGATATATTGTTGGTACAAGTGTATGTTGATGATATCATCTTTGGGTCCACAAAGAAGTCTTTATGTGATGAGTTTAAAGGTTTGATGCACAAGAAATTCCAGATGAGTTCTATGGGGGAACTCACTTTCTTCTTAGGTTACAAGTACAATAGAAGAAGGATAGAATCTTCATTAGCCAAGACAAATATATGGTTGATATATTGAAAAAGTTTGATTTTATCACTGTGAAGACAGCAAGCACTCCCATGGAACCTAACAAGGCAATGGTCAAGGATGAGGAAGCTGATAGTATGGATGTTCATTTATACAGATCAATGATTAGATCATTGATGTACCTAACAGCTTCTAGACCAGACATAACTTTTGTTGTTTGTGCTTGTGCAAGGTTCCAAGTTACACCTAAAACCTCACATCTTCATGATGTGAAGAGGATCTTTAGATACTTGAAAGGTCAACCTAAATTGGGCCTTTGGTATCCTAGAGATTCACTATTTGACTTGGAAGCTTTTTCAGATAGTGACTATGCTGGTGCTAGTCTTGACAGGAAATCCACAACAGGAGGTTGTCAATTTCTTAGCAAGAGATTAATTCATCGCAATGTAAAAAGCAAACAATAGTTGCAAACTCCACTACTAAAGCAGAGTATGTTGCTGCTGTAAATTGTTGTGGACAGGTGTT
>BQNB010011580.1:703-81076 GCA_026074375.1 Tanacetum coccineum
GAGATATAGGAGGAATTTTAATAGTAACAAGACTATTAGAGGCGAGAAGAAATGTTTAGAAGTGAGAAGAAACGTTAGAGGTGAGAAGACTTATTAGAAGTGAAAAGGAACATTTAGGAGTGAGAGGAAACGTAAGAAGCAAAAAGACTATTAGAGGTGAAGCGACTATCAGAAGCGAGAAGACTAGTAGAAGTGAGAGGACTCTTGAAAGTTAGAAGAACCACTCAGAAGTGAAAAGGCCATTTGAGGTGAGAAAAGACGTTTACGAGAAGTGAGAACCAAGATGTGAGGGGATTTGTGAGTATGACGATTGTAAGGATTGTGTTTGAGAATGAGACGCATTTCATGATGAAATTCACTTGACTATTGATAATATAAGCAATGATGCTTATGAGTGTTGAGATAGGAGGATAGACGTTAACTCGTAGCAGCAAGAGAGATAGAGAAAGGATGTTCGTTTTATGATTTGAAAAAGAAATGACATATATCACAAGCTTGTTGCCGGCGGTCCCATATGTATTTGGTGCCGCCTGTTTTAATCAGGGGGCCGCCTAGTTTAAGGGGACCGCCACCAGCAGAGATGTTTTGGAATTTGACAAATTTTTGTGAAGGGAGTGACATTTTAATTTGCATTTCGCCAATAAAAAATGCTTAAAATACTTCGGATGAAGTAATTAAGTTTTCACGACACGAAATGGAACACGTACCGGAATCGAAACTAGAAGAAAAGAAGAGAACGATTTATAGAATGTGTTCCATCATGCCTAAACCTTTACGAAGATAATTTAGCGATTCGCGCTTGAGGGGTAAAGAAAGAATGTCGGCGATGTTATCTTCAGATGCAACCTTTTCGATGGAGATGTTTCCTTTTGGACATTGTCCCGAAGGAAATGGTGACGTATCTTCGGTGTGTTTCGTACGCGAAAATGATGATAATAATAATAATAAAGAAGAAAAAAAATGAACATAGAGACGACGAGCTTGACAATGTCAAGACGGATGGTGGTTAGCGTACGATAAACTATACTCAAAAAGTTATGTAGCTCTTCCTGAGCATTGCGAATGTTCATAGAACAATCACATGGCGAGGTATACGGTTGTCTTAAAGGTGGTAGCAGAAATAGTGGAGGAAGGAGATTAGCCATCTCTATGGTTGAAGAGGCGTGGTTGAGTGAGAAGCAAGATGTGTGATCGAAAGACAAAGAGTGTTTTCGTTGAAGAGAGATAATATTTTCGTCGAAAAGAAAAAAAATGTTTTCATCGGAGAGAAAGGAAGTTTTCGTTGAAGAGAAAGAATGTTTCGTCGAAGAGAAATAATGTTTTCGTCTAAGAGAAAAGAATGTTTTTGTCGAAGAGAAAGAATGTTTCTTCGAAGAGAAAGATGTTTTGTCGATGAGAGAGAATGTTTTCGTCTAAGAGAAAAGAATGTTTTTGTCGAAGAGAAAGAATGTTTCTTCGAAGAGAAAGATGTTTTGTCGATGAGAGAGAATGTTTTCGTCGAAAAAAAATGTTTTCGTCAAAGAGAAAGAATGTATAGTCGAAGAGAAAGAATGTTGTCATCGAAGAGAAAAGGATGTTTTCGTCGAAGAGAAAAGGAGAGCGTTTTAACTTATGTTGTTAAAAGGCTTGAATAGGGATTTTCGAATATGACCTTTAACGTTTGCGATCGCAAGTTAAAGATATTTGAATATTTCGGATAAAATATTTAAGTTGTCAAACCTACTAGGAGGAGTGTTAGATTTGTATCTAACTTTTTTTTGACAAAAGAGTGGATTATTCGGAAGAAAGCAAGATGATGATTAAGAGAATGTGTGAGTGAAGACTCTAGGAGATATAAAACCATCTTATGACTCATTTGACTTTTTACATTTGTGACACGGACACGAAGAAAAATATTATAGTGTGAGAAAATATATACCTAGATGCATAAGATATATAGATATAAGCATGCAAGTTTATCTAAGCATGCATCAACACAATAATCAACAAGATTAATGTATAGGACTATATGACATTTAAATATAAATTGTCATACATTAAACTAACATAGTGTATGTGCACATTTAACACGTAAGTCATTTAAAATGACGCATACAAAACGAGATAATTTTAAATGCAATCATCATGTAAAACATGTTAGCATTTAGCACTTAGGAGCATGTGTTATTTAGATAAACTAAGAGATATTTAATCTAAATTGCTAGAAAAAGTCAAACTCTTTTACAACAAACATGCATTCAATAGCTAAGCAAATAGACGTTGAGCATTAAGATAAACATGAAAGCATATAATTGCATTACGTGGGAGCACGTTATCATCTTGAAACTTCAAAGCACATATGTGAAATGCATGCAGTCTAGATTGACTAAGGAGAAACCTCAATTCTACTTGCTTAGTGTGCACTCCTAATGAAATACAAAGTCTATCGATGTAAACTATCATTAGGCATATTTAAGAAAAGCCATTTAATCAAATTAAAGAATGAATATGCGACTATCATTAGTGGCTCAATTCAGGCTAAACACGACCATTTTTACGGGTTATACTACGAACCCAACTTCACTCTTGGAAGCAATTCAACCGTTAGGTCAAATTGAATTTCTAGTGCAATAGATTCTCCAGTAGTCATTCTCATGTTAGACAAAATAGAATTCCTATATTTTCCTAATGAAGTGTAGCAAAGATAAAATTTGTATTATCTTTTCATAGAGGGCCTAACATGACTCAACTAATATGCTTTAATTCCGGTTCGCATAATCCTAATCAAGATGTGTGGAATTCTAAAGTTAAATGAGAGAGCAAGCAAGTTGTTGTAGGTATAAGAGAGAATGAGTCATCTAGAACCTAGGAGTATGCTTAAGAGTGACAATGTGTAATGCTCTATAATGAGAGTGTTCAAAGAATGCACCTTTGCATGTCTTTTATGAAAGAAATCCAATTAAGGTTATTTACCTTAATAGATCTTGTGAATGTTTCTTTGTAGAAATAAATGATGATTAACTAAAGTTTAGTTACATGTATGTTAGAATTTTAAGCAAGAGATTGACAAGAGGAAGATGTTTAAATCTAATGCCATAGGGCGGATCTACCTAAATCGAAGATGAATCTAGGACGAAGGATCCATCGATCCGTGGAGGTGCCAAATTTGGGCAAGGATCATTTTTCTATTATTTGGGAGATGGTGTTGATATTAGGTTATTAAGAGAAACTTATATAAGTAATAAGGATTCTCGGTTTGATTTTTTGGAAATGACATCCAAGTCTTGCTTATCAAGTTGGAGTACTTATAAGTTTCCTGATGGAAATTCATAAGTAGTCAATCCTACTTAGAGTGTGTTAAGTTTAGCATGTATAATTTGACCATAGCTAATAAAACAAATATTTGAACACTTTAGACTCAATGAAACATCTTCATTGCTAGTGTGAGTTGCAATTTGATGACTAATCTTGTTGTCTTGCAATCGACTTCATAAATTCATGTAATAACCGAGGATGGTTAAACATCTAGACACGGAAAAATATCTATGGTCATTTAATTTATATTTTTGTGATCTAGATAAATCCTAGTCTCGATTGTATGTTCATAATCTAATTTTGTAATTAGATTGAATGATGAGATTGATTATCGTTTGAATAATAATCATATTCATATTCAAAATCCTATTACGATCACTTATTGAAAGAAAGCAAGATAATGGTTTGTGAAATATTTTCAATTCTTCCTAGTCCTAACCTTAGATAGTTAAATGGTTCTCATGTGGTGAAGAAGAGATATTATGCTTATTTGATAAAGTAAAAGAGAGTTTTGATGAGAAGATAGTTTGAGTTTTGAGTTGTGCTTTTGAATTGTTTGAGCAAAGTTACATATGTTGTGCATTTGCTCATGTTTAGCTTTTTGGAGATGACGACTTTACCAATTGCATTGCAAGGTAAATTACTTGAATATTTTGGACAAAACATTCAAGTCGTCAATCCTACTTCATTGTGTATTTTATGCATATATTTGTCAAATATTTGGAACACAACTGTTGGACAAGTAGACTTAATATGACATCATCTACACAAGTGTGAGTTATGATCCGATGCTTTTTTCGTTTCGTGTTGGAAAAGGATGACGTTATTTTTCATATCATATCGAGTGTGATTGAGTATGTAGGTTTTAAGATAAATATCTCCTTCTGTTATTTTTTTGTATAACTCATTAAAGCTAGACAAGTAAGAATCCGATTTCTTGTCCATACTCGAAAACTTGTCAATTAGATTCGATAATAACATCAATCATAGTTTGAATAATGAGTTTATATATATTCGAAATCTTTCTTGACCCTCACAAACATTCTTTTAAAAGAACACAAATAAAGATTTTCATAGTGTGTTCCACTAATCCTAAGACTAGTTGTAAGTGTGAGGTTGATGAATAATGACAAGTTAATTTCTTACTTCAAGATTGTCATATATTTTGCGTGTGCGAAAAACTATTTGTTGTTATGCATAGTATGCATAGTTTTTGATATTTTATTAGTATATGAATGATTTTTCTAACCATTTTAATACAACACACATCTTTTAAAAAACACTATATGTTTATAAAAAAAATATAATTATGTGTTGGGAATTATATTTTCAGTTGATAAGACAAAACACGAATGAAACAAGATGGAAACATGAAGGACCAAAGTTGTAGTCAAAGAATACTACACAAGATAAGAATTGAAAGATTTGGTCAAAGATAATGATTGAATAATTGGTCAAAGTTAATAATTTGGTCAAAGATAATAATTTGGTCAAAGAATACTAATTGATTTTATCATTATTATCATTATTAGTTTCCATGTAAACCTTGACTCCTTATACTATAAAAGGAGGTTTAAGGTATGTAGTTTATGCATCCATCATAGTTAGATCTCTCCCATTGAGTGTGCTTAATAGTTGGGTTTATGTAATAGTTATTAGTTAGTTTATAGACGTGTTATAGTCGTCTATATGTATTAGTAGCCTCAAGGATCATAGGATCCATGTTACAGTTAGGTAACGTATTAATAAAATTGAGGCATGAACGTTCGGTTAAAACCTTGTTTAACAACATTTTTTTTTTTTTTTTTACTGGTCTTTATGATTTCCGCTGTGCTTATTTTGTTGTTTGTATAACAATATCTAGATGGGCTAAACGATTCTCAACATGTGGTATCAGAGCGGGTTGCTCTTGATATCTAGGATCTACAAGGTGGATTTGGATCTCGGATGGAACTGTTATTCATAACAGTTTATTCTTATTGATTTATGGCTCATTTTGGATTTATTGAAGAGGTGATTACGAAGAAAATTGAATATTGCTTATTTGATGTTGTGTTGGGTTTCACAGGTTTGTGAGTTTTTCATATCTCTTTTGACGGACTTCACAAATTGGGGGTTACGGGTTGGGGTTTGTATGGGTACGTATTGTCAGGGAACGAAATCTAGCAAAAGGTGTGTGATTTATAAAAACTTAGGGTGCTTATGTCACATTTGCTTTCACTTGAGGAGTTATTTATTGTGCTCAGTGTCTCATTATAGAGAATGAGGATTTTATCAAATTAGGATTGCGGTCTGCTATAATTAAGAGTATGAGTTCTAACGTCGGGGATAGTACAAGATATTAGGCACATTAAACCTTGGTCAACTTTACTTAAATTTAACCAAGATAGACTTTATTACATTATAATTACTAATAAAACTATAAAACTAAACAAAATTATACAAAGACCAATTCATATAATAATAAACACATTTCTTGAACCTAACAATCTCCCCTAAGGGTTGATTATTACAGACGCTTCATCGTCGGTAGAATTGGTCTTCCTTTCACAAAAGATTCCCATCTTCTCATTTGCTCTCGGTGACTCAGACGCTTAGGAAATTCTATTTCAAATGCTCTCTGTTGGGAATTATATTTTCAGTTGATAAGACAAAACACAAATGAAACAAGATGGAAACATGAAGGACCAAAGTTGTAGTCAAAGAATACTACAAAAGATAAGAATTGAAAGACTTGGTCAAAGATATGATTGAATAAATGGTCAAAGATAATGATTTGTCAAAGATAATATTTTGGTAAGGAATCTAATTGATTGGTCAAAGATAATAATTTGGTCAAAGTATACTAATTGATTTTATCATTATTATCATTATTAGTTTCCATGTAAACTTTGACTCCTTATACTATAAAGGTGGTTTAAGGTATTGAGTTTATGCTTCCTTCATAGTTTGATCTCTCAATGAGAGTCTAATAGTTAGCTTATTAGTTTATGTAATTGTTCATAGTCGACTGATTAAAAAGTCGAATAGTTTTATAGTTTATTAGTTTATGAATAAAAATATTGTTCATAATATTGTTGTTCTTATTTGTTATTCCGCTGTCGTGATCAATGTTCATGGATATCCTAGAGGGGCAAAAACGATCTATGAGCCCTACAATTAGGTTTTTATCCAATTGGTATCAGAGCGGGGTTGCTCTTGTTATCTAGGATTCTACAAGGTATATATCTACTTAGTTTCGGATGGATTTGGATCTTAGGATGGAACTGTTATTCAACAACAGTTTATTCTTATTGATATGCTCATTTTGTGATGTTATTGAAGAGGTGATTACGAAGAAAATTGAATATTTGCTTATTGATGTTGTAGTTGGGTTTCACAGGTTTGTGTTTCTATCATATATCAATATGATCGTACAACATTTGGAGGTAACTTGTTTGGTTTGTATGGTGACGAAGACTTGACGAATATAGCAAAGGTGGTGTGGTGTGATTTATAAAACTTAGGGTGCTTAATGCTCACCATTTTGCTATCACATTAAAGGAGTTAAGTGATATGTGATTAGTGTTATTATAGAGAATGTGGATTTTGACAAAGAGATGCAGTTGCTTTTACATTAGGAGTTATGAGTTCAACGGTCGTGGATAGTACAAGATTATAAGGCACAAGCTTAGAATGATTCAACTTCTTCATCAAATTCGTTATACTCTATTTTCTTCATCAGTGTCATAATAGAGCCCTACTGATTCGAGATTAAGAGATGGTTGCATACTTTCAGGGGATTTTATGATTAAATGTTTAACCAATCTGCCAGGTTTGCATATCTAATGTAAGACCCCTAATTGTTATAAACAAAAAGGGGAGAAGTTTCATTGGTATATTAAATTCAGGGGAAGGTGCGTGCTTATTGGGTTTTGTCATTATCAACTAGGGGAAGATTGTTTGGATGAATTATATTTTCAGTTGATAAGACAAAACACAAATGAAACAAGATGGAAACATGAAGGACCAAAGTTGTAGTCAAAGAATACTACAAAAGATAAGAATTGAAAGATTTGGTCAAAGATAATGATTGAATAATTGGTCAAAGATAATGATTTGGTCAAAGATAATAATTTGGTTAAAGAATACTAATTGATTGGTCAAAGATAATAATTTGGTCAAAGAATACTAATTGATTTGATCATTATTATCATTATTAGTTTCCATGTAAACTTTGACTCCTTATACTATAAAAGGAGGTTTAAGGTATGTAGTTTATGCATCCATCATAGTTAGATCTCTCCCAATGAGAGTCTAATAGTTAGTTTATGTAATAGTTATTAGTTAGTTTATAGACGTGTTATAGTCGTCTATATGTATTAGTAGCCTCAAGGATCATAGGATCCATGTTACAGTTAGGTAACGTATTAATAAAATTGAGGCATGAACGTTCGGTTAAAACCTTGTTTAACAACATTACTGTTCTTTATGATTTCCGCTGTGCTTATTAATGTTGTTTGTAAAACATATCCTAGATGGGCTAAACGATTCTCAACATGTGGTATCAGAGCGGGTTGCTCTTGATATCTAGGATCTACAAGGTATATATCTACTTAGTTTTCGGATGGATTTGGATCTCGGATGGAACTGTTATTCACAACAGTTTATTCTTATTGATTTATGGCTCATTTTGGATTTATTGAAGAGGTGATTACGAAGAAAATTGAATATTGCTTATTTGATGTTGTAGTTGGGTTTCACAGGTTTGTGTTTTATCATATCTCAAATGACGTACAACATTTGGAGGTAACTTGTTTGGTTTGTATGGTGACGAAGACTTGACGAATCTAGCAAAGGTGTGTGATTTATAAACTTAGGGTGCTTAATGCTCACATTTGCTATCACTTGAAGGAGTTACGTTATTGTGCTCAGTGTCTCATTATAGAGAATGAGGATTTTGTCAAAGAGATTGCGGTCTGCTTATACATTAGGAGTATGAGTTCAACGTCGTGGATAGTACAAGATATAAGGCACAAGCTTGGAAGATTCAACTTCTTCATCAAATTCGTTATACTCTATTTTCTTCATCAGTGATCACTACATAGAGCCTACTGAGTTCGAGATTCAAGAGATGGTTAGCATACTTTCAGGGGAAGCTTATTGATTAAATGTTTAACCATCTGCAGGTTGCATATCTACTGAAGACCCCTACTTGATTATAACAAAAAGGGGAAGAAGTTTCATTCGTATATTAACTTCAGGGGAAGTTCGTGCTTATTGGGTTTTGTCATTATCAACTAGGGGAAGATTGTTGGGAATTATATTTTCAGTTGATAAGACAAAACACGAATGAAACAAGATGGAAACATGAAGGACCAAAGTTGTAGTCAAAGAATACTACAAAAGATAAGAATTGAAAGATTTGGTCAAAGATAATGATTGAATAATTGGTCAAAGATAATGATTTGGTCAAAGATAATAATTTGGTCAAAGAATACTAATTGATTAGGTCAAAGATATTTATTTGGGCAAAAGGAATACTATTGATTTTAATCATTCATTTATCATTATTAGTTTCCATGTAAACCTTGACTCCTTATACTATAAAAGGAGGTTTAAGGTATGTAGTTTATGCATCCATCATAGTTAGATCTCTCCCAATGAGAGTCTAATAGTTAGTTTATGTAATAGTTATTAGTTAGTTTATAGACGTGTTATAGTCATCTATATGTATTAGTAGCCTCAAGGATCATAGGATCCTCAGGTACTACAGTATGAGTAACGTACTTAAGAAATAATTGAGGTTATGAAGTTCGGTTAAATCCTTGTTTAAACAAACATTATGGTCTTTATGTTTTTCGTTGTGCTTATTAATGTTGTTTGTAAAACATATCCTAGATGGGCTAAACGATTCTCAACACCTATGACATTTTATAATGGATGGTTCCTAGATTCCTTAATATTGACTATTTCGTCAATCTCTAAAGTTTCATCCACAATGTCATTTTCTAGGTTTTTCTTTTCGGTAACCTTAATTGCTTTTCTTCGTATTAAGTCAATCAATCCACCAAGGGTGATGGCTTAGAGGGTTGATGAAGGACAGTATTCATGAATGTCACGTTTTAGTGATTCTTCGACTTTCCTGGTGTATGTTTATTTAGAATGATGTAGGTTTAATGTTTTGAGAGTAACCTAAAAAATCCTTGTTTGAATTTGGGGGGTCAAACTTTGTAAGGTAGTATTTAGTGTTTAAAATAAAGCACTTGCTTCCAAACACTCTAAAGTAATCTAAAGTAGGTTTCCTACCTCTTAAGAGTTCGTAAGGTGTTTTTCCTAAGATGGCTCTAATTAGGATTCGGTTGAGAATGTATGTTGAAGTGTCTACTGCGTTACACCAAAACTTTTATGGTAACGATTGCTCATTCAACATAGTCCTACTCATTTCTTGAAGTGTCCTATTTTTCCTTTCAACCACGCCATTTGATTGAGGAGTGCGTGGAGCTGAGAAGTTATGTGTAATACCATTGGCATTACAAAACTCTCCAAATTGCACCTCATTATCAAATTCCCTACCGTGGTCGGTTCTTATTGACACTATTGTACATCTTAATTAGTTTTGAATTTCTTACTAAATATTTTGAATTGATCAAAAGCTTTGGTTTTATCCTTAAGGAATCTAGTCCAAGTATACCTAGAGTAGTCATCTACTATGACTAAGGTGTAGCGGTTTCCTCCGTAACTCCGTACGGCGGATGGACTGAAGAGATCCATATGAAGGAGTTCTAAGAATCTAGTAGTTGATACTATATTCTTTAGCCTTTATGACTAGCGTGGGCTTGCTTTCCAATTTTGCAAGCATCACAGAAGTGTTGATCAAACTTAATCTTAGGTAAGTTTCTAACTATTCTCTTGATGGGTTAACGATTGAATGAGACGCAATATTGCGCGGTTGACCTACTTCTCCTATCCACAAGGGGAGTTTTCATCACTCGTTTGCTTGAAATTTTTGTTTTAGGCGTTATTTCCTAATTTCATACTATAAGATTTCTCCTAATACCTCTGCCTATGATCCTTACCATCCTTAGTAATTTCACTATCATGTTCAGAAGAAAGTTTACTCTACACTTTATTATCACATATATGTCCTATACTTAACAAGGTTAACTCTTTATGTTATCTACATGCTTACATTATCTATTTTTGGGGGAGTCATTCGAAATCGTACCTTGCCAATGAAGTTACCACGAAGATTACTACCATTAATAACATACCCCGGTGTATGCCTTGTAGTTGAGAAGAACTTTCGGTTTACCGTCATGTGTTTGGAGTTTCCGCTATCCTTTATCCACTTTCGGGTTCCAAGTCGGATTCTTAAGGCACATCATATTATATAAGGAACACTCAAACTTTGGTCCATAATATCTCATGGGTCCAAAGATGTTAAGTGTAAACATCCTTTGTCATTTGATTGCAATTGTTGGGATGTGGAAAAGGGATGACACATTCCATGGCATGTAACTTTGCCGTGGGGATGTAGTTTTTTTTAAGTTAATAGGAAAACCAACGAGGTTTGAATTTTGTCGACCAATGTTTCTTTTTGGTTGCGATGTTTTAGGATGATGATAATTATTTATGACTCTTCTAGGTGGTGGAGTTTTTGATCTAAAATTTGGTTTTGAAAATCCAACTCTGGGTTTTGATAATGGCTTATAGAATTGCTTAACTTCATTATCACTAGCAACGAGAACTCTTACATTGTTTACTATTATGTGTTTTGGTCTAGGACCCAAAATAGATTTTTGAAAAGACACAATTTTCTTTTAGACCAGGTCTATTACTAAATGGTTGGCCGTCCCATAATTTGTTTTTGGGGCCGCCTCTGAACACCTTGGGGGCGCCCTTTATTTATGGGCCTCATCAAGAATACGTCTTTTTTTCTGGAGTTTTTATGAATTTTAGTTCTTTGTCTAAATAGATGATGCTTCAAATGAATTAAATCCTAAACCTAATTTTTCACCGGAGGGTTTTTGATTACTTAACATTTCATTTAGACATTGTGTGCTCTTTTCAAATTTATTTAATCTAGTGACTTCCTCTTTGAGTTTTTCATTCTCAATTTTAAGCATATGACACTTTACACATTCGAGATCAACTCCCTTGTTTTTCTCGAGTGTAGACACTTTTTCCTTTAGAACACTAAGTTCTTTTTCTAAATTATTTCTAGTGGCTTTTAATCTTTTGTTTTTAGTGATTATCTTTAAACTCATTTTGCATAGTTTATCATATTCATTATCTAGCACTAAGTCATCTATTGACGAGTTCTCATCACTAAAGTAGGAGGATTCGAAACATACCTCACTTGATGCTTGAGCTACTAGACACGTTTCGTTATTGACTTTCTCATCATCTTCTTCACCGCTATCACTCCAAGAACCTTCGACAAATGTTCTTTGGTTCTTGTCTTTTGGTGGTTTTGGACATTCTCCAATAAGACGATTCGGGTCGCCGCATCTAAAGCATTTTCTATCACTTTTACCATTTTTGTCGTCTCGGCTTCTTTGAAACGTCTTTTTGTCGTTCCGAGGTTGTCTCACGAATCTACCTCTTCTCTTGAAGAACTTCTTGAAGTCTCTTACCGCCATGGCGTATTCTTCGTCTTCACTTCCGGAAGTCGAACACTCTTCATCACTAGATTCTTTCTTAGCCTTTAAAGCAATAGATTTCCTTTCAACTTTTTCTTTGACTATTTCGGAATCTTTCTTGATGATCATTTCGTGAACTTTGAGGTTCCCGATAAGTTCATCAAGAGATAGTGATGTTAAGTCTTTCGACTCTTCAATTGTCATGACTTTTCTTGCTATTCATTTAAGATGTAGAGCCCTAATTAAACTTACTAACATAGTTCTTGCTAGGGAATAACCTTCATCATGGCTTATAGACTAGTATATAACAGTGTTTATATCTAGCAAAAGCCACTGCTACATATTGGACTTAAGGCAACACTCTAAAAGTGTTGTATTATGCTTTAAAAGTGTTACATTATGGTTAATGCATCACTTTTTGAAGTGTTGCGTTAGGCAACGTTGCCTTAGGTCTAAAGCAACACTTTTAAAAGAAAATGCAACACTTTTTGAAAGTGTTGCCTCAATTTATTAAAATGCAACAATTGAAGTGCAACACTTTTGAGACTCAAACGCAACAATTTTTACTCTAACAGCAAACTATATATGTTGATGCATCCACATGTAATATTTAAGCACCAACCAATGACAACACTTTTATTTAACAAACGCAACACTTCAAGTTGTATCCTGCCATATAAGTGCAACACTCAGTAACATCTATCGCAACACTATTATTCTATTTATAGAATTTTCTTTCCATTCAATTAAAATGCTATACACTTCAAGTTTGTATGATATGCAATTCAAATGGATGTAATAATGCTAATATTCTAGATAAAACTCATTATAGTAAATACAATGTTGTACATTAATTATTTTGTACAAGGGTCTAAGTAACTACAAATGTTACAAGTAATGGTAGTTGATAGTTGTTTAATTAAAATGATCTCAAGTACAATATAGAAATATTTGGAACTAGTTTAAGGACCCGCCCCGTTGGGCGGGGGGGAGATTTAAGGTATTATTGGAAGAAACATTTATATGTTAATACTTGTTCGATATTGTTTTTGGTTGTTATAACTATTGCCTATCATTTAGATAACTTGTTATGATTTTTGTTTTATATTATCATTTACAACACATATAACTTATATAAGCTTATATTAGCTTAAGAATTGTTAAAAGAAAAAACGAAGAAGTACGAATGTTTACATATAATATATAAGCATTCCATTTATATCATCATTAATATAATAAATTGATAGGCCATGGAATACAATAGAATGGTTGTTCATATGGGTTACATTGCTTGTAAAGACCTCTTCATACACATTCTTTTATAAATATAAAAGTAGTAAAATGCTTGATACGATAACGTTTAAATGGAAAAAAAGCCAGGACAAATGATTATAATGACTAATTGATTACAGACTCAATTTAAATGTTTTCAAAATGGTTGATTCCAAATCATCTTATCCATGATAGGGGTGAACAATATAAGGATAAGCATACTTAAGACATAATTTACATCTAGTCACTATATTATGAAGTCATTCTTGTAGAAACATTGAAGTCTACATTGACCGTAACGTGCATCTTCTTCTTGAATTTCATGCAATAGAAAAGTATTCTTTATCCCCTCTAATTGGCCGACAGTCGCCAAAAAGAATGAGCGGGCCGTCCATTATGGACAGTCCATATATTAAAATGAACGGAGTATAGTAACCACTTTGTAGATTGCACAAGTAAAAGAATAACATTAAAACTATGACCAAATACAGCATGTCCAAGGGTTAATAAAATAAACAAGATTCCCCAAAAATAAGGTTAAATAAAAATTAATCTATCGAAACAGCACAATTAAAAGTTAATTAGGCGTAGAAGGAGAAAATTTTGGGTAACTTTGAACACCCCGGTTCATATAAAGGGAAAAAGTGTAATCTTATCTAAATGTAGAAGTGATCAAAGTTGCAATAATGAACTAATCAGTTCCGAAATAGATAAATTTCAAACACCTCCTGATCATACCTGCATTCGTTCCATGCCACTAATCCCAATTCCAATATCTGCTTCTTTGAAATCAATGACTACAATCATTTGCTCCGTTCCAATCGCTAATGGTATCTTGCCCGTTATATTCTTTTCACTATCGGAGTAATCTAGTTTTTTTTGATTCACAATAAAAACACAAGTCATATTGATTCATTTAGTTGTTTAAAAAAATATTGCATCATTTGATTTATAAAAATTGTCGTTATTGTTTCGGCTATGAATCTGGCTTACCTATGCTTTCTGTTTTGGTGAGACACGACAACATATTACAGAAGCACAATTAACTGCCAACTGCAAGAAATGGTCTCTTAAGTCATTCCTCAAAGCAATTTCAAGAGATTTACCATCCACCACAAGAGCGAAAGGATCATCCTTTGTTTTTTCGCTTATTGTCACTCGATAAGACGCCTCAATTTTATTTAATATGTCGTCTTTCATAGCCTGAAAAGCTACAAAATGTTTATAATAGTTACCCTTTATTCTCAATTTGTAAGTCAAATTTTTTGATACAAGCAGATGCATGATATTCACCTCTAATTGGTTTTTTGATTCTAGCATCTATGCTGTTATTCGGTCAAGATTTGAATCTCGTTCGTTGAGTGTACGAGAGATCCGAGATTTCGATTATTCGGTTTTGTGAGAAATCGGTGAGATCTCGGGTTTTTTTATTATTTAGAATTTTTCAATTTATAAATAATATTTAAAATCGCAAAAAGAGTAACATAAACATAGCAATAAAAAGTGTCAAGCAACATTAAATTCAAATCATTTAAATCCTAATAAAAACATAGCAGTTTTCATTATCCAATTGCATTAAAACAATAACATAATTGCATAAACTGCATAAATTGATAAAAGTGTCGAACTCTAATTGCAGTCCACGGGTTCAGCATCCGAATCAACATCGTCTAAAGCATTCACTTGTTCCTCCAAGCCCACTCCATCATTTGTTCATCATCGTAATCTGTATAACGCTCCCTTTTACTTCTTGTACTTGGTCCGATTTCTTCATTTCCTCCCATCGCCTCTCTCACATCAGACCAAAGATAAAGATAAGTAGGTTTAAATCACAGTTGGACTGTGAGTAATAAAAGTGGGCTGGAAAAGTTATTGGGCTGGCAGAAAAAAGGAAAAAAAAAAGTCAACAAAAAAAGTCAAGAAAAACGAGGGGAGGGGTTTTTCACTAGCAATCTCGCCGATGGGATCAAAATCTCGCCGATTTCTCGCCTAAATATCGCGAGTCCGAGAATCTCGTTTTCCGTGATTTTGTACGAGATTTTGATCCGAGAGTTTTTTTATTTACCCCGAGAGAGCAGAGATCTCGACGAGTTCGCCGTGATCTCGCGAGATTAAAACGGCCATAGCTGCATCCCTGCTTAAACTTAGATGAAACTGTTGCATATCATGCTAAGCAAACTACAAGCGAATCTGACAAAAAATATATATGTTAGAAATGGTGAGGGAAATTTAATTAAACTTTAGTACTAATGAGGCTTATTCAATTTTTTTCAAATCCTCACCCACTGTTTACAGCAGTCTCCTTCTTGTCCCCTGTGAGGAGCCATATTTTGGTTCCTGCTTGTGCAAGTTTGTCTATGCATTCTGCAATATCGATGTTAAAATAAAATCGTTATTTCTTTTAGAGGTGAAAAAGGAACGGGTTAGTCAAGGTGGGTAACGGGTCGTTCATGTAACAAATTTAGTATGCTAAATATATTATAAGAATTACGTAATATCAAAACTAAGTTACTCCTAGTGAATAAGAAATCATTTTTTTATTTTACATAAAAACGACACTTTTTATTTGACCTTGTTTCCTATTAGTATTCTTATTTGTTTTAAAAAAATAAAAATAAAAAAAACCCGATTGACCACTAGTTAATTTAACACCAATTCTTTCTCAATGGTTTCAGATACATTCTCAAGCATTTCTTCTCTTTCAGGTCCGATTATTGACTTGGCTTTGGCGAATGATGAGCTCCATTCTTCATACTTTGTCCTCAACCCGGTCTCTGCATAATTTGCAAGGTGCATAGTTGTAGCATGCTGGTATGTCCTACCACCGTCGCCCAACCTATCAAATATAATACTAAAAAATACAATAATATCCAGTTATATTATACAAAAGTACTTCCTTAACTCTATTGTTCATACTTATAGATGTCGACTTTGGACCTATCCCACATTGTTGTGTGTTGTGGGTAGGTTATACTCTCCAAAGGTAATTTGGGGTCAAATGGTTGTTAAAAAGAAGACGGGTCAAATAGGTCAAAACAGGAAGAAACTTGACCATACTGTAATTATAAAGCAGACAGCCTACAAATGTTTTATCCAAAAGATGAGATTGTTGTTTTAAAAATATATTTTTCAATTTTATATTGCATGCAAGATATCAATAATAAAATTCGCAAATGGGGTGGAAGATGTTTCAATTCAGCTCATTTGAGCTCAATGAATTAAACCCTTAATTTTGTAACCTATATTCGACAATCTAGAGACTTGTCAGCACCTTTACAGAATAAGAAAATTTGACCAGCTTCAGCACGTACTATCATCGACATCCTCGTCTTAGAGCTACTGAATTCTAACAAATTCAATAGCTTGTATTCCCTATAATTGGACATATAATTGTACAGTTAGCATGATAAACCAAAGATTATAAAAATAAAGAATGGTCAGGAAATAAAGCAGACCTTTCGACAGCCATGAAGATGAAGTCGAATCTCTTTAACAAACATAGAAGACTGAGTTCTTTTATAAAATTGAAATCCAAACTCTTGGGCTACCATCAAGAACGTCACTTCTTTAGGCGACTCTGCCTCATATTTGAGTTTATGGCTACTCGTTTGTTCATCTTTGACTGGTATCTCGGTGTGACATAAAGCCAAGACTTTGTGAAGACATTATCAAATTCCCTAAACATTTGATCCATGAGCACTTTTGTTCATTAATCTATCAACTTTAAAATTAAACCCTTTAATACCACTTACCTAAATATTCTTCATAGCATGTTCATCATCCAGGATACTATTCCTTGATTCCTTAATTTGATCAGAAGACATCTCAACCATCTCCATGCTATGACCAGGGGTAGAAATGGCATTATCCAGATTGAAACGATAGCTCTCGATATCAATATTCAATCTTTGTGAAGCAGCACGAACAATCTCATTAACATCTCCCCCATAGAAAATCCCTTCAATCGAGCATTTCCTAAACTCCATTTGATTCCAAGTCAAAGTCCCCATTTTATCAGTCAAAATCATTTCAACCTGACCAAGCTCCTCGTTTAAATTCGATGTCCTTGCTTCAACTGATTTCCCAGACATATCATCAAATAAATGTTGATCATTGTTTATAAGCATTGCTTGTAAGAACTTAACTACTTTCAATAGACACATAAAAGCTGAATTCGGTATCAAGTAAACCATACAAGTTTAGCGCCTCAAGAACTTAAGAAACCCGACATATGTGCTTATGGTTTCTCAAAGGACCCATCTGTATCATCCCTTAACCGAAGGTACCACCAAGAGATGCCCCATTAACTAATTAATGTGTTGGTTTGGTTATGTTTGTCTCTAATGGGTCAAATAAAGTATAGCAAAGGGGAACGGGGCAGTCGCATATATATAAGTATAATTCATACAATCTCCAAAGCCGTCTATTTTGAACCGTACAACAATATTCCCTATTACCTAAGCCGCCAAACTCGCCATTTTCCAACCTTTATTGAAAAATCTATATAGGATGCTTACTTCTTGCGGCAATGCACTGAGTCCAAAATCAGAAACCTTGAGCTTCCCTTCAGAATCCAGAAGATATTTGGGCTAGTTGTTACAAGAAAGACTGTCAGCATAGACGAGACATGAAAATACATCCTCATTTCCGGGCTTGTTATTACAAGAAAGACTGTCAGCATAGACGAGACATGAAAATACATCCTCTCACAAAAAAAGAATCTTAATTTAAACAGTCCTTCTCAGTTCTCACCTTTAAATATCTATGGTACACTCCATTTCTGTGGCAATATGCAATAGCATCAATAAGCTGCTGAAAGTACCTTCGAGCACTCCTCTCAGAAAGCTTTCCTTTATTAACATGCCAAACAATGAAAGCGACAAAAGCTGGTTTATTAAGATGAAAGTTGGGGATGGATAACACACATCGCTTTTCTATCAAATAAATCTTATATTTTTATCAAAAAGCTCTCCTCCATTGATGAATTTTGGTATTATATATATCTTTGTGCTCCTTGACAGAACCTATAAAAAGGTTAGTTTTACGCCATTGAAATATTCTTTTAATCTACAATATTATGATGCCTCGTAATCTTAGTTATCGATCTCTCTCTTTTAATCTACAAGAAATAACTACAGAAGTAAGTCTTAAAGATGCATAAATGAATGTCATGGTAATTCATTTAGTCATCTACGTCATGGGTTATTCAATATAGTCTTTATGTCTAAAAGTATGCCATACAAGAATTGTCATGGTTTATCATTTTGAATTGATATTATCATGTGGTTTGTCCTTGAGTTTGGTATCTGCCGCAAGGACAAACCAAATGATAAGATCAAATCACACATTTTTTTACCTCTTATCTTGTTTAATATAATTAAAAAAAATATTTTTTTTAGATATATGATATTTGCACAGAACTGGCAAAATATTATAATAAAAAAAAACCAAAACATGAGCATTATATCTATGATGTTAAAAAAAAGACATGCGTATATTGGGCACAAAAATATCATGATCGTTTTGTTCAACATTGGTAGCTTTATCACCTTCCACATGTAATTTTTGTACAATGTTTGTATCGCAAGTGGTTTCTTTTTGTGCACCAAAAAAATAAGGTTGCAAGAAAAAAAATTAAAATTAAAATCACGATTTTCCATCACTCTATTAAGTTATAGTTTTAGGTATTAGGGTTTTTATGGATTTTAAACAATTGAAGCATCATTAATATCAAGAATGAATTATGAATAACTGAAAATACAAATCATACCTGGATCTAATAGCATTTGGTGATACAAATTTTTGGTTAATCGCCGGCGTGATGTTTATGTTAGTGGTCATTCAATTAGCATTCGATGTTTGTTATGGCAACATTCCTTATTTGTTAATGAATTTCCAGCGTCTTTTTCTTCACAGATCTAGCCCTAGCAATTGATTTTCGTGGGTAAGCTGTTAATGGTTGGTTTGAAGAGTTATTTTGGTGAGAATTAAATGCCGGTGTCTACTTTTAATATGATGCGTTGATTATTATTGATTTTACACGTGTCATTTTTTGGGAATTTTGGGTCAAGATGATGGTTTCAAAAACCTTTTTTTATATATGTTATAGATATCCTCGCAGTCTTTTTCCACGACTTTAGCCTTTGAACCCTCCTTATCAACTTTGCCTAGAACCATTATGAAAAATGAGGAAGATTACTTGTTTGTCTTTTTAAATTTTTTAACGTTTCCTTGATGAATGGAGTTAGTAATAAAATTCATGCTCATCATTAGACACTAGTGTAAAATGAAATTCCAATATGATTACTTAAATTTCAGAAAACTTCAGTAGGTTCATTGTTGAACCATAAGTCCGACCATAATGAGCAAATATTGGGATACTTTCATTTCTTTTATTGATTTATGAAATATGAATCTTAACCATACTTTAATCAAGATAAACCTAATTAATTCTTGTTTAATATCCTACATTATCTTATCTAACAGGTTATTGTAGGTAAACAATAGAAGTGGATAAATGGACGGGTTACGTCATTTTGTCAAGTTATTTGGTGTCTTTCCATCAGAAAAATATTGATTTATACCATTTAAGGTAGGATACCAGTTGAAATGTTCACTAGCTAAACAAGACCGTGGATATTATACTTCCTTTTGCCCTTAGCTATAAAATATTACATGGTCTTAACTATAAAATATTCCACGGTCTTATATGTTCATTAACCTTAAAAAAAATTTACTCCTTTTGACCCCGTGTGTATTAAAATATTTGATTTAATACGTAGTTTAAGAGAAATGTTCAAACATTGTTAGAAGTCCTAAACTCATCAAATGTGTTTTTTATACTCGAAACACTAAGATATAAACTATAAACAATAGAAAGAGGAATATGTTTTGCTAACTTTGTGTTTTCAAAAGATTATAAAGACAACAACTAGGGATTCGTTGACAATGCCAGTGATGATGAGACGTTCCCGTATAGGCACAAATGTTTTTGTGATAAGCTGCAGGGAAAAAAAAACACACAATTAACAGTTAGATCGCATTCAAAAGCGAAAGTGATGTCCAACCATAACAGCAAGTCAACAAGTTATTAAGACATAAAAATAACGCTATTATCACTCATAATCGATAATTACAAAACATCTTGGACTAATGTCGGAAAATTGTTCTGGGGACATGAGAAGTAAATACACAGTGAATAAGACGGGAAATAGATTTTTAACCTTAATGATTTCCTTGATGCAACTCCACCGACATAAGAGCAACTGCAGCACCTTTAACGGACACATCTTTGTTAATAAGTTCTGCTCGGTCAAGGTTTATGAGCCATTTACAGCCCAAGTCACTTTGAGGAGGCCAACTGCTATTGTTTTTTTAATATGAATTTTCCTCATCCATGTCAATGTACAATGCTTTGTAATAGTTAGAAAACAATATATGATGGGTTAGTTATTGTCATTGATAGCTGACATGAAATTTGTTTACCCGTCAAACTGCCCAGGGAGAAAAGTGTTGTAGTTTGCTCAAGTCCATCGACAGCTCGAAGCTAAAAATATATAATCTCACTAACACACTACCATTATAAATAAAACCCCATCCCCCCCATACCCCCCCCCCCCCCCCCCCAAACTAATCGATAACCAATTCCATAATACAACGGATCACATATATACACATATACAGAGATAAGGATATATGTACTCCTCATCAGTAAGATATTTTTGCATCTCAGGCAAAAATGGAGAATTGAACTCTTTGCCTATATCTGCATACCTATAAAATGAAGAGACAAATTACATTTACATAAATCTATAACAAAGATTCAAAAAACTGGTTATATGACCATTATTATGTCATATAAAAATTGGGTAAATAAAAATAGTTGTGGATATTGTTAACCGAACTTACTGTGAGCTTTCTTGCATTCTTACAGAAGCTTTTTATAACAGCTTTAGAGATTCTATATGGATCTCTGCCGACCTTTTTCGGGATATCTCTAACACGTTGCTCTTAGCTAAAAAGAAATTCAGACTTCGGACGTAGCCTAAATATGAGTTTCTGCAGGTTTACTTATAACCTATAATTGAATTGTCGGCATACATTAGTTACATCATCCAATTCAAAAATCACAGCAATGGTAAGTAAAAAAAAGCTATAGGTAGCACAGTGTGCAGATCAGGTAGAATGAGTAACATAGGGCCACAAATGGTAACTTTGGTTGTGGATAACAAATAAGGTCGGAGCAGTCGAATTGACAAGTAGTATGTATCCTATTATCCAGTATTTATTAGGTGGTCAAATCTAATTACATAATTGAATTTATTAAACGTACAACTTTGGTTCCTATCGGACTACTCGTTAAATCCTAATTGACCGTTTTAATATACACTTTTGGCTGTTTGGCCTTTTTTACCCATTTGAAACTATTTCATGTTTAACATGTGAATGAATTGTCCCAAGAGATATAAGCAAACAAAATGGGTCAAAAATGGACTCATCAAGAAAGAAATAAAAACCAAAAGGTTCAAAGCATCATGATTTACCATTTATCTCTAATACCTTTTTTTGTTCACTAAGCTATGACATGGAATATTTATAGTAGTCTCAGCTGTATATAGGTAATTGGTGATAATGAACAAAACCATCTTTAGAGTCGAGAATCACGCCAGATCACGAATACATAACAAGTCTTAAATTTGCCCATCCTGGTACACGCTCCGAATCACAATTAGTACCTGTAAGACACCACATCAACCACCAACAAAAACTAAAACAAAAATAATTCGAATTCAAGGGGTACAAGGTATCCGCCATTATTTATTTACTCTTACGTTGTTTGCGTTCTAATAGCTTGCTCTAGATCGAAAAAAGAATTTAAGTAAAAAAACAATCATGTGATATGTATGTTGAATTCTGGATCTATCCTTTTCATGGTTTTAGCAAGTAAAGGTTGAGTACCCCCTCTGTCCTTCTCACTCCAAGATATTGCATCCTCTACAACACATGTAATATTAATGCAAAAATACATTTTTGGTTAGCAAAGATCATACTTATTACAAATGTTAAATCAAAAGCTTAGAATACTAGGTGACTTTTCCTTCTCAAGCTGCAACTCTTCCTCAATATAAGCTCTTTCCAATGAATGTATGTTGCTTTTTCCATTTGTCAATACAGAATATGTTCCAAAAAAGACAGACAAGTTAGCCAAGATTTATCGCCTTTTAGACCATCTACGATGATATTTACACAAATACTCTCATAGTTGAGGTTAAAGTGCCAATTAACAAAACAAACAGCCTTTGCTCGTATAATGTGATGATATAAGCAATACCAAAACTAAACCTGTTGAATACAAGGTATTAGTATAGTGTTCTGCAGCATATAAGAAGTTAGTCTATAACTCAATCAAACGCATCTAGTAGTCAAAGATAAAAGTTCTACTGATATTCATTGGGACCAAATCAAGCATTTCAATTAACCACTCAACCATTTATTTAAGGTAGGTCCATGCTTTAAACTCTTTACGGCCACAAGCAGACGCATAAACAAAAGCAACCAACTCTATTAAATGATTATAACAATCATTCAAAGGAAGCCCATGAAGAGCACATACAAACTTATATAATTAAAGCTAAATCATATACAGTAATAAAAAATGGTTGCAAATGTATACTAACCATGGTCCATGGATAATAATCTTAATTCTTATTTAAACTGTAAGTTAAGATCCCACCGCAACACACGAGCATATGTTCGTCGTGAATATCAAGTAACTAGCATAGAACCAAAGACATTTAAGCTTATCATAAGTTTGTGTGACACTCAAACAAACACAATCACTAGTCAAAGATAAAGTTCCATTGATTTACTATGGGACCAAATCAACCATTTACAAAAGATAAGTCCATTTTTAGGCACTTCACAGCTCGAATTCCACACATAGGACATACACAAAAACACTTTATTTGTCTAAATCAACCATGAAAACATGTATCCCTAAAAAAAATCAAAAAAAAGTTCATAGTAATACATTTATGTAGCACCCATTTAAGCATGAAGAAACAAAATATACTGTTGTTACAGTAGTGTATTTACCTTTAGATCCAACAAGCTTCATGAGACTTTAGTATAATTGTAGTGTAATAGCAATGTCATTTAATGGAAGTAGAGATGACTGATAAACATATGCCAATTTTATATACAAAAGCCTTTATGAATAACAAAAAGTATGACACGCTAAACACAACCACATAGTAAGAATGGCTTGTCTGCAATTAGATAAAAAAATTATCCCCCAAGTTTCAAAAAATTAAGCCTCAAATTAACCAACTGAAACACAGATTAAGCTAACAACCACCCCTTAATGTAAAAATACATTAACCCTAAATTTAATAAATACATATCTAACCCTTAGTTTCAATTAAAAATTCTAGAGGAACGAAAGTGAAGGGATATGACTTACCACTAGCCGTGGGGATGGTGGCGGAATGAAGGAGCCGATGGTCAGAGCGTAACGGTGTGGTGGATGGAGGAAGGGTAGTGGCCTGTGGTGTGTGATTGAGATGGGGTTAAAGTGATTTGGGGGAAACTATTTTGGGAGGAAGGGGGGCTTTGCCGGGCAGAGAAGTTAAATTAATTTCATTGCGGAGGGAGTTTTAAAAAAAATTTATTATAAAAGAGCATACAAAATTTGCAAAGAGCTTTTGAAAAAAATTGTTAGCTTAGATTCTAAATGCATCTCTTACTTTATAAATGTTACTTTAGATTCAATGTTCTCTAAAATGAAACACTTAATTAAGTGTTGCTTGTAAAATGTTGCATTAGCCTTATTTTGTTGTAGTGAGCACTATCTATAGATTCGTCTTCAGAAATGACAAATTGTTCATATTGTTGAACCAAAAGGTCGATCTTATTATTCTTTGACCTGAGTATTACCTTCGATGGGTGATATTAACAAAGTTTTCCAAATTTCTTTACGTCTTGTTACACATTGAAAATTCTTTCAGAGTCTTTTTAGGCAAAGCATTATAAATAACCATTTTAGCTTCATTATTTCTCACTAGTCTCTTTTTAAGATCATCGCTTTGTTTTTCAAAAGGGATAACCTCATCTAATTTGGTTTCCGGATTTTGTTGAATGGGTTGAAAATCACAATTGGTAATAAAATACCAAAGATCTAGAGATCTTTTGATTTAACATAAGTCTCGAATCTATTTTTCCAATAAATAAAACTATCACTTTCAAAGAGTGGTGATCTTTGCATAGATCGCCCTTCTAGATATTTGTCGGAATCCATAGATCGATCCAAGCTTTTTAATACTAGTTATATTTTAAAAATCTTGAGTGATCTTGGCTTCTGATATCAATTGTGGAAACCAAAGGGGAGGGGTTGAATAGTTTACAGGTTCGTTTTCATTTGAAGACATTGCTTTCAATTACTTAGATTCGAGTAGTATGTTTAACCAATCAATAATATGAATCAACCAAGTAAATATCTAAACTCATAGTAAATAACAATCACAACAATATAAAGAGATGAGAGAAGGAACAATCAAACCAAGACACCAAGATTTATAGTGGTTCGGCTACGAAGCTCTTCTTCGCCCTACTCCACTCCCCGGGTTATCCTTACTCGAGTTTCACTATTGTCAACAAGCTCCCTTCAGGCGGAGGGGGGGGATAACCGTTTACACGCGCTTACGTTTATTTTTCGACACTAAGTAAATGCCGGAAAGTCCCAATATAGCTAGAACCCAGATATCCACTTCTCTATCATATACGATCATTAGATCTTACTTCTATTCGGATTTACACATTATCCGAATCACTATAAATATAAAAGATAATTAAATATGATTTTTGGTTATAGAAAAAAAGAGGTCGAGTCACTAAAATCAACACTTCGTTTCTAGGCGAATACGAGTGTTCTTCTCTTGCATTTGAATGAGAGGGAAGAGATGAGAAGAAGAAATTAGATCACATGAAAAAAGATCAAGAGATGTTAGAGATCAAGATATTTAGTGAGAGAAATAAGGTTTTTAGAGAGAGAAAGAAGTGTGAGAAAATTCGTTTTTAAAGAGGTCCTGGATTTTCTGGCAAGGAAATGGGCAGCAGTATTTATAGGAAGGATAATCCAAGTTCACTGGCGGCGCACTGGCGGTCCCAAATATATCTGGGTGCCGCCAGGCCTAAGGTGGTCGCCCAGTAGACTACACTCCCTTTTTTGTCTCTTTGTGGGGAAGGTTGTATCTGTTATAGAAGCTTCGGTTTTGAGGGAAAATTTTGAATTTCAAATTTTAACTTTTTAATAAAACTTTTCTTTTAAATAGAAAATATTTTGTATAATTAATTTGTAAAATTCTTTTGTAAAAATGTAATGGATAAGAGGAAAAATATTTTCTTGATCACTAATCATGCTTAATGATTTGTTTGTTCATACCTTAAGTGATTAGTAATCTTAGAAATGGAATTTTATGATTAATAATTTATAAACATTTAATTTTATCGTAAATGTTTTTACATTTTGTTATTATCAAAACGTTGAGAGGTCGAAAATATAAATAACGTTTTAGGGACATTTATTTGTATTAACAAACTAACACAATAAAAAAACCTTGTATCTAAAGGTGGCAAATTTCGACACGACACGATAACCGACACGTACTTGACACGAAGTTAACCAGGTTTGGGTTTTGAGGTTAAACAAGTTGGTCAAAAACAGGTCACACCCGGTCTAACCCGTTTAATATAACAGGCTTGTGTGTTTAAGGTGTTAAGTAGTACCTAAAACAGGTTTAACACCTCTGCGAAACGCGGGTTTTAAGAATATATATGCGTCAAGAATATTTAATATATTATAGATATGGATTTATGTCTTTTATTTGGAGGTGAATTGCGGATTTATAGCTTAGGTTCTCATTGGAATTGTTCATGTTTATTATTTTTTAGATCCTTATATCACTTTTGAATATAAACTAGTTAAATCGACAAACCACCAACCTTATTTATCGCTTGACCTATTTACTTAAACAGGTTAAACGGGTCACAAATGGGTTACATATGTTATGCAGGTTTGGGTTAGGATTGAGGTTCTTGACAAAACTAATAAATGGGTCGTGTTTGGGTAAAGGTTATGATAACCCGTCAACCCGACAAACAAGTTAACACGAACACGACTCGATTGCCACCCTTAATTAACACCACGTTTTTTGAACCAACTTTTTTTCTTTCCAATTTATTTAAACAAACTAAACTATTTTATTCTTTTTTTAAAAGGAAAACTATTTTATTCATTAAATAAAAATTACATTACTAAAAAGACAAGCGAAATTAAAGATCATGCAAAAAAGAAAATTAAAAAAACATACGAAATTAGAAAAAACATACGCTCTAACGACTAATCCCGGTGCAAATTATATTTGTCTTTGATTTGTTTTTTTTGCACGTTGATCCAATACGCATCGTCCTCCGACAAATCCTTCGTGCTAATTGACAGAAATTTCATCTCTTCTAAACACATGACCTTACGGTCTTTCTCTTTAGCGACCTCGTAAGCCGAGGGTTTGGCGCCTTCCCGTTTGAGACGAAATTCGGTTGACATCATATTCCCCAATGGATTTGAGGAAGTTAATTCCTGATGCTTTTCGTTGGTCTCAGAATTTACTTTTTTGGCGGGACGGTATTTGCCAAGGGGGGAAGTGGTCTTGGATCTTTACTGTATAGCTTCTCGTGCCCACCCTGGGGGCTTGTTCGCCTCCTGTTAGATTCAACGGGGTCAACTGAATAACTGGCTCGGGCCCCCGTCCCCATTACGAATGAGGTTTTAAAATTTCACACACGACTTCTTGAGCAAAGGACTTTCCTTTGTTCTCTTACAACGAGAATTCATTCTAGCCGTTTTCTAACATCAAGCTCGTTTTCTTCACTTTTCCCCAAATGTTCGCAAGGTTTAGAAATCGCGTTAAACTTTTGGCAATTATGATTTAACGTATGCCACTTGCTAGTCAACATGTCCTTGTTGCGTTGTTGGAAATTTAGCCTATTGAACTCGCCAAGTACCTTATACCAAAACGTATCCCCTTTTTGTTAAGTTCTGACATTGCGATCCTCAAAAACGGCTCGTAACACTTGGCTAGCATAGTTTCCTTGTCTTGTAGCCAATGAAAAGAACCCCCCATACGTCAGGTTGATCGTCCTTGGTCGCAAGACGTTTTCCTCGTTTTTTGCTCCTTTTTTCTTCGATTGGTGGTTGTGATTATGATTGTGAGGATTGGGATTGTTGTTTTTCTTGTGGAGGGTATTATGGTGGGTTTTGTTGTAGATTTTAGAATTCACGGTTTAGTATTTGTTATTGTTGAAATTGGTAAAAGGCTTGTTGTTGTTGAAAAAGTTTCTCGGGAGTCATGCCGAATTGACTAGCCAAATGGGATGAGTTACCGGATGACGGTGTCAGAGGGTTTGACGATGAGGACGAGTTGGGGTTTGTCACACCGAGGAGGTTCAAAAAGCTTTCATAAGGAAATTACGATATTTTTTTGAATATTGAAAGTATATAAAAGTTGTGTTTGTGTGTAAAAATATATGTGTTGTAAGGGTATTTATAGTGTATTATATAGGTTTAAAAAAAAAATTAGCGTTTATAAGCAGTTGGGGGAGGGTGTGAATTTAAAAAAAAAAGACATGTTGTAACAAGGTTTCCTGGCTCTTTCGCCTTAGCCAACGGTGTTTACAAGTGGTGAGGTCGTCAGTTTCATAATGCAGAAGGCAACGACGTTGTTCAATAGGCGTAATGCCTGAGTCGGCAGTTTCGATACCCAAGAGCTCTTTTGTGCAATACAAAAAGATGTAATTTAACCCAATAGGTTTCCTAAGTTTTTTGTTTTTTTTTCAAAAAAATTATATTGTGTGCTTAAAGTCTCTTTGATGCGAACATATTTATATGATGTAGCAAAAACATAACAACTCAATGTATTGAGATTTTAATCTAAAACAACCATTATTCTTGCTACTTATTAGGTGTTACCATTTTCAATTTTGTATACAAATGTACTAAAACGAGTGATATGGCAATCGCGCGTTGCAACTGAGCGTTTTGAAATGCACATATTTGTCCCGAAAAACTTTGTTTAGTATCATCAATATCGCCGATAATGTTATATTTATGAGATTTTTTTCGTTTTTATTATAACCTGCTAAAATTGAACCCAAACAATTTAATTCTAAAGCTCATATGCTGCTGATATGACTCAACTGTCCATGGCAACCAAAAACCACATCTTCTACCTTCTTCTTATTTAAACATTTTGTATGATCCAAACTTTATTTTCCGATTGCTAAAAAAGGGCACATCTTTAAGAGCTCGTTGCAGCTGCAAACTCCACATTCTTGGGCGATCAATTTGTTGTCCATTTTGATCGGGAAAACAAAAAAAGATATTAAGATGAGTAAAGAACTGATGCAGAGTCGGGAGTTACAACGCAATATAGCCGCCATGGCAAAAGTCATAAACGACCTAAAAAATCTAAACGTATCTATGCCTGCTGCAAAAGGTGTCACATTTCTCATGGAAGTTCAAGATTGGGATGTAGAGAAGGTTGCTAAGATTATGAAGATGGCGAGTGAATTATACAACCATGTAATGGAAAAAATTAACTTTGTTCAAATGATTAGGCAAATATAGGAGGCCTATGTTTAGGGTTAATGTTTTGGGCTTTCCTTGTAAACGGCAATGATGTCGGTTATTGTTTTTTAGCAGTGGTTTTTGCGTATATTACCCTTATAAACAATAGCGAAGCAAACATAAACGTTTTGAAGGGGCAATAATGCCGTCGTTTCAGGTTTGGGTCGGGGTCGTTTGTTTTTAACGATGTAATGGGCCTAAAACACGTCGTATTGGGTGAATATCGCGATCGTTTTTTAAGCCATTATTTTGCAGAGTTTTAAAATGATTAAATCCCAATCGACGTTCGTGTTTGCTCTTTGGGGTGATGATGTGGCGGGTTGCAACAACGAAGTTTTATAACCCTCCTAGGCAAAGTACCGAACCGTTGTAGTGTAATATAGGCAAGACTCGGGGGTTGATCGTTCTCTAGGAGAATAGTGAGATAGGCTCGAAAAGTACGTTACTTCTGTCTAAAAGTTGAGGGAATATTATTTTTGGTCTTTTTACATTTTTTTAGAAAGCAAGTAAATCTAATGTTTTGAGAGGGGACTTTTAGCTAAATTAAACTACTCCTAATAATGCAAGAAATGTAAAATTGGTGGAAAACTCGTATAGGTAAACAAACGTGCCTACTTAGTCATGCACTACTCCATAGTCACTCTAATTAATTTATTGCGTTGTCATACCATTTTTAGTGCAATGTGAAGTATTCCCCTAATTTTGTTACAGGTTGGTTATTCTCGCGCCTACATGTTCACCTAGATGGACAACGCCTAAGAATGTGTTTCCCAACTAATAGTTAAACCACACACAATAAACACTTATCTAATCATCCATCAAACTTGAGGCTTCATTTAATTAGTCACGTTTCAATAGATGTCTAGCTAAGCAATTCATAACTAGTTTTCTACTGCTTAACGTGCACACCACTAGCAAGAAACCATAGATCAAATATTACAACTATGTGTCATACAATTCTAAAAAAACACCTAATTAATTAGTCAACATGTTAACAAGAAGAAAAAAACACATTCATGCAATATAAAACAAGGTAAAAAAAGGAAAATTAGCGATTGATACAATCACATATAAACTTAAATGAAAAAAAGAAAAAAAAAACATAACGATTATAGTAAGATTTTGGTAAGTATAAAGTTTTATTTGGTATATTTAGACTTGCATTACTTTGAAGTTTTCAAAGATATTTGGATAAAAGATTTTTTTAAGTATTGACCTCGTTTCAAGGATGACTCTTTGAAAAACAAACTTTGAACTATTAAACCTAAAGCAAGATGAATGTAGTGTGAACTTTATTTTTTGTTTTAAGGTAAAATAAGTTTTTTCATACAACATTGATATGTATTGCAAAAGTATAAGCAGATGGGAGAAGAACTAGTTAGTAATAGCAGTTGTCATTGGTTGTTTGAACGATAAAATTGTTGTAGCTGTAATTTTAGAACAAAATGATGTAAACTAACACATACACATTAAAATAACAAACTAATCAAATAAATATGTGAGCATTTCAGTAATTTTCTATAGGATAGTGATATGTACACGGATCATTTTAATCTGCACACATAATTTTTTTATGCATAAACTATTATACCCTCAGCCAGTTAATGTAGATCTTCCTTCCCTCCAAATTTGCAACAGGCCTGACACGTTTCTTCCATTCCAAAATAAAACTACCAAAGTAAATTGTAACCATTAGAGCAAACTAAATTAATACCAGAACCACTTCTAAAATAATACCAAACTAAATTGTTAAAACTAAAGCATACAAAGGAAACACTTCTAAAATAATACCAAACCAAATTGTAACCATAGAGCAACTGAACGCGCCTCATTAAGAACCCATTCTTCGCCTTTGTCCAACAAGAACACCTGTTACGGAGAGTACAGCCAGCAATTGAACCACCAAATATTATAACACACCCGCATGGCATACTCATGGGCCATGGATACATGGTTCAGCCGTGTCTCGCGAACATGACAATACACACAAGGCTTTGTATTTTGATACTTACAAAGTGAACCAACCTGTTATCTATTCAAAATAGACTTAATGCCCGTAGAACTTGGAAGTTTTGACGTTATCATCGGTATAGGTTGATTGAATAAGTACCACGCCATGAGCAATTGTGATTAAAGATCGTTCATATCCCCTTACGCGATGAAACATTAACGATTCAAAGCAATAGGATTGATAGATATGCATCGATATTTGCTAATAAGCAGAGTTGTTTGATAGGATTGGTACGTTAGAGCGGGATAACTTGAGACTCGGAGGCATGTTATGTGTTGAGAGAAAAAGAGTTGACCGTCTTCGGCGTAGTAGGCCGTATGCTCAAAGGGATTTGTAAGATCGAGTTCCTCACCCTGGGGAGCTCCGATATTGTTCGTCAAAAAGAAGGATAGATCCTTCAGGATGTACATCGACAGCTGAGAATTGAACAAGCTAACTGTGAAAAACCGTTACCGTTACCTAGTATAGATGACCTTTTCGATCAACTATGAGGATCTAATGTTTACTCAAAAATCGACCTAAGGACTAGTGACCCCTAATTAGAGTTCGAGAAAAGGACATTCTAAGACCGCATTTAGGACCCATTATGAACAATTCAAGTTCAGGTCATGCCATTTGGTTTGATCAACACACCAGAGGCATTCATGGATCTCATGAATCGGGGGTACAAACCGTACTTGGATAAGTTCGTGATAGTATTCATCAATGATATCTCTATTTGCTCAAGCAGAAATAAGGAGTACGAGGAACACCTTAGGCTTATCTTGGGATTGCTTAAGAATAAGGGATTGTACGCCAAATTCTCTAAGTGCGAATTATGGCTCCTGAAAGTGCAATTTCTTGGCCACGTTGTTGATAGTCAAGGCATTCACGTCGATACCACCAAGATTGAGTCAATCAAGGATTAGGCAACGTCTACGACTCCAACGAAGATACCAAAATTCTTAGGTTTTTCTGGTTATTACCGACGATTTATCGAAGGTTTCTCTAGGATATAGAAACCTCTAACAAAACTGACTCAGAAAAATGTGCAATACGAATGGGAAGAAAAAGAAGAGGAAGCCTTTCAACTGTTGATATAGAAACCTTGTAGTGCACCGATTTCAGCATTTCCTGACGGAACATAATGGATTAGGTACTATAATGATACAGAAGGAGAAAGTGATAGCTTACGACTCTCGACAACTAAGAGTTCATGAGGAGAACTACACGACACAGTACCTAGAATTAGGAGCAATAGTGTTTACTCTCAAGATTTAGGAACACTACCCGTATGGCATGAAACGCACCACGTTTACAAACCATAAGAGATTACAGCACATTCTAGATCAAAAGGAGTTGAACATGAGACCACATAGATTGTTAAGATTCCTTAGTGATTTCGATTGTAAGATCTGATACCACCCTGGAAAAGCCAGCAATACGGCAGACGCTCTAAGCAGAAATGAACGAGGTAAGCCTCTCAGGATGAGAGCCTTAGTGATGACCATTAATTTAAATCTACCGCCACAGATTCACAAAGCACAAGTAGAATCTCTCAAGACAGAGAAAGTTAAGGATGAGAACCTTCATGGTATGGACAAGGAGTTGAGACTGGTCTTGATAGAACTCCCTGCACTAGGAGCAGGAGTTGATTACCAAGCGTTAGAGACTTTGGAGAATTAATCAAGCATGAGTCACACAAATCTAACTATTTCATCCACCCTGGATTGGATAAGATATATCATAATCTTAAGCGATTGTACCAATGGCCCGAACATAGAAGCAGACATCGCCACCAGAAATACCCCATTGGAAATGGGAAAACATAGCCATGGATTTTATCACAAGACTACCAGAGAAAACAAGTAGTACGACACTATTTGGGTAATAGTGATCATCAAGAACAGAATTATGCCGACGTGAGACGTAAACCTTTAGAATTTCAAATTGGAGATAAGGTCATGTTGAAGGTATCTCTGTGGAAAGGAGTGATACGTTTTAGCGAATGGGGAAAGTTAAACCCTAGATAGATTGACCTTTTAAGGTTCCAGCTAAAGTAGGAACTATCGCCTATCGACTTGAACCCCCGAAACAACTAAGCATAGTCCATAGTACCTTTCACGTGTCAAGCCTGAAGAAATGCTTATCCGGGCGAAACACTTGCTCTTCCTTTGGATGAAACCCAAATCGATGACCAACTTCATTTCAACAAGGGACCGATTGAGATTATGGACAGAGAGGTCAGGTCATTGAAAGAAAGTCGTATTTCAAACATTAAGCCCAGATGGATTTCCAGGCAAGGTCCTGAATTCCCCTAGGAATGAGAAGATAAGTTTGGAAGTAGATACCCGCACCTATATCCCGCCAATCTGAAATCCAATGCTACGTCGTAAGCTTTGAGGACAAAGCTCTTTTAACGGGGAAAGGATGTGACACCCCATAAATTTCCGTTCATTATTTTAGCCGTTACCCGTCGCTAATTTAAATTTTTAAAGTTCGTTTAACTTTTACGGCTAACCGGGAAGTTTTCCCGCTATTATCTGAGAATCGTCTCTGGGAGCGAACCGGGACACTTAACATTGTAGTATTTTGGCAATAGCCATGTTTTTATATTTTAAGGCAATATTTAAAATTTCATAATTTTTGGAGATACCGTTATTCGTTTTGTTACTTGCGTGAATCGTGATTTATTCAAATATAAGCATATGCAGTGAAGGCTTAGAAATTAAATCATCCAAGAGCACTAGCATCATAAAATAATAAAAACCATTTTGGTCCCCCCCCCCCTCTTGTTAACCGGATATACACATCCTAAACACTTAGGATGCCAAAATTGTTGAAATTCAAATCAAGATACAGACTTCCCGATATTTACATTGGCACAATGACTGACACACAAGGGTTGATTGGGAGATCAAATTGGTCCCCTAGACCTTTTGCCACCACGCCGGCCACACACACCAAAACATACATTATTTGTTTGAATTCTAGCCATGCAAATTAACACCTTAAGCTTATATACTTTCATTCATTCAAACACTTCAAAGAAAACACACATCTCTTTTCTTTCTTCCTCTCTGGGTTCGAACGCCAAACAAACACACACATAAATCCCTTTTCTTTTAATCCTTGATCAAACCATTTGACGGTATATTGTTCAGGTTGATTGTTTATTCATCTGGAAGTTTTTTAAAACAACGTTTGGGTTGTGTCTTAGTTTCGAATCATTTTCCCCGTCACGTTTTTCTTGTAAGTCATCTCTTCATTCTTCATAAATGATAGTACTTTTATGGCATTCGTATGATCACTTCCTGACAAGTTACAAAGCGGATCGTTTGAAAATCATTACCAATTATTCTATAAAAACTACAACTCTCCAACAGTTTAATCCTATAGTATTTATAAATAGCAGAACATAAAAATAGTTGTACTTTTGCGTTTAAAAGGTTCTGTTTTGACATTATGATATATATATATATATATATATATATATATATATATATATATAATAGTAGGGGACCATTCAAACAAAACTACTTTTTTGTGACAAAACCTACAGAACCACTTTGGGACCAATAGAAATTTAAGTCATATTATTAGAACTGTTTTTTCTTAATTGAAAAGGTATAATCGTCAAAACACATATCAATTTTTCTTTTGAATTTTTTAATTTTAAAAAACATTTTTTTATTTTCTTACTTATCAAATTAAATTTTTTTTAAATATATACGTTTTTTAAGTATACATGTATTTTCATAAATTAAAGGTCATGGGTTTTTTTAAATATTGAAATTTACATATGTTTCTTTCGAAGAAATTGTTTAACATCAAATTATTTTTTTAATGGTGATTGCACTATATGTTTAGGTTTTACTTTTTTTAATCTATGAAATTTATCACCAAAAACATAAACATATACAAGTAAACAATAAATTTTAAGTAACAAAGCAAAAAAAATCTAAATACAATATACAAATGATTGATCATCAAATGAAATACAATTGAATTACAATATGGATGTGCAAGAGATTAAAAAACATGTGTGCACGCTTCAAGAACATATATGCATGGCTTCGAGAACATATATGCACCATCTAAAAACATATGAGTACCCTTCCAAGAACATATATGCACGGCTTCAAGAACATATGAGTACCCTTTCAAAAACATATGTGCACGCTGTGCTTTCTCGTCAATGTAATTGTATCTCATTCTATACTAGTGTCTTTACATATTTATCATGATCAACCGTTGTGTCTTTTTATTACCTGAAATTATAAAAAAGTATTATTTTTTTATTATCAAACAATAAATAAAATTATCACAGACACATTTGCACAATATATATACTACTGTAACACATTTACAATCGCTTCCAGTAATGTAGATCTTAAATTGAAGACATACCAAAATGATTTTTATAGACCTTAGCATATTCGAGATCATGAATAAAATAAAAAACAAGCGCTGATTATGAAATTATAAAAAAATATATGATGATCTTGAATCATAAAGTACCCCCTTCTTACTGCCCTACTTTTTATATTGTTGCCATACAAGATAAACTCATGTACTGTGTAAGTTCTATTTTCTAACTAATAGCGAGATTAGAGAAGGTGAGAATGAATATACTTGATGTAAAAATCAATGCTGCAAGCATTCATATTTATAAAAAAATTAAAGAAAATACATGACATTTACTCAACCTAAAAAAAGATTAGGCAAGAAATACAAATACCAATTTACTTACCTCCGAAAATATTTTGAAAAAATACTCCATTGTGCCCAAGCATGGTGTCCCTGAAACAAAGTTGCATAATGTTCATGAAAAGTGCTTAAACATTTTCTCAGGTCAATTAAGTCAAAGAACTCACTATGACTTAACCCGAAGAATTGTTCTAAACTCCTAAAGAATAACAAGGAAATGAAGCAATTTTTTTCCGTATATCTAAACTTCCAAGGAGCATTCTATATTAAACAACAAAGATTCTTTTCTGATTTCTAACTGAGAATCAAGAATAGCATCATATAAACAATGTTAATTTTCCCTTAACTGGTTCGAGTTCAAAAGTGGCACATGCCAGGTGGACCCCCTCAGTTGGCGGCTTTCCCTTAAACTAAAGTTTGATTTGTAAACTTTTTGGTAACAGGTCCGCACTAATTGTTTTATGATATAAACTTATTTGGACCAAACTTTTTATAAGATACGGGTGTTTCGTGACGAAACACTACTAACTTTTTATAAGCTACAACTAGCCTAACTCTAAACTGACTGATCATTTACAGCCGAAGTAAAACCATTGGATGGAAGGGTAGAAATTTCATTGCAACATAAAGATGGCTAACATAATCAACCTAAAGAACATGACACAAAGTTTAAAAACATAAAATCTACCAAGCACATTTGTAAGCTAAATAACAAAAATTAAAAACGTAAAAACCATAACCTTTAACAAAATCAAATTTTAGATCAGAGATGAAAGGCAACACATAGGATAGAACATACATATATCTAAACCCAAGTCATTCCATATCACTACCACTACACCTACATCCGGCCGACGAGAAAATGCAATCCAATAGGAAAAACAAAAAACTAAAAACAAGACTTAAAAAATTAGCCCACTGTGCGTCGCAGTTCGTCGCTGCGATGTCCTCCTCACCCAACCACAACCGCCTTAGTTTCCTCCATCACATAAACTAGAAAGACAAAAATGATCCATCATACCTGCTCGCCGTGGATGATGAAAACAATGGTTTTGGTAGTCATATTATAAGATTTGAGATCACACCGTAATATCCATTATTTATATTTTTGTTTATGTGAATCAGGGATAACAGATGAGAAAAAAATGATGATTGATGTAGATCTAGAATAAAGAATAAAGTAGGAGAAAAGTCTATCTATACCTAAAATCAGGGACGGTTTTTATGAAAAAAAAAATATTTGAACTTCCTTTAATGCCCCTAACTCATTTATAAAAGTTTACTTTGACATTAGTTTATACATAATTACACCTAAAGCACAAGTCACTCATCCATTGATTCCATGATCTAATGTATATAATTTATTCTGAAAGTTCCTGTAAAAAAAATGGTTTTGTATTGCAAATCCCACTAGATATATATAATATATATATATTAATATAAATAAATATATATATATATATATATATATTATATTGTTATTACTGACTGCTACATCAATTATTTAGATTATCGTATAGTGAGTTTAAATATTGTTGCGAGGGATAAGTATGAAGTTCCTAATCATTCCCATGAGATGAATCACAAGATCAATGCAATAAAAGATTAACTTTAAGAACTTTTGATTGAAAGAAAAACAAGAGTTTGTCTACTAAACCCCTAAACAATGAAAAATAATAATGAGTAAGCTAACCTAATTTTGACTACACCTAGGTTATTTATACTAACTAGGATTTGCCTTTGAGGCTTTCTTTATTGGGCATTTTTAACATGCTTGGCCCGTATACAAAATAAACTTCAATTACATCGGTCTTTCGAGCTAACACTTTTGTCTTGTATCTTCCGAGTGACCGAAGCTTCCTTTGTTCGGTCATTAATGGTATCCTAACAATCTCCCCCTAGAAGTAGTCATGAGAAGTCAGCTCACTCGTGCTTGTCTCTTTAGCTCCGTTTGTAGATAGGGTACTTCACTGTTTGTGCTTGGTAATTCCCAAACTTTAATACCTTTGATCATATCTACAAAACTTGTTGAGATACTTGATCTTTGATCTTGTTAAGCCTTACTTCCTGAATTACTTTGTAAACTTTCTTCACTTTGACTTTGCCATACGCGTCATTAGTCCTCACATGCTCATATCTGTTGGAAATCTCTGGAAAGCTTTGATGATGTAGTCTTCCTTCTAATCTCCCATAACGTTAGCATTTGAAGAAGAACATTGATTTATCATAGATTGTGCGGAAACTTATGAATGTAAGCTTTCTTGATTTACTTCAGATACTGTATGGTATGGATAAAGCACATGTCTTGTATCGGTACGTAGAGACTCCATTCGGCCATGATAGAACAATTTAGTCACCAACAAAAACATTTTGTTATGTAAAATCCACTTAATGTGTTCTATAAAAACATTTTGTGAACACATAAAGGTTTTATATTTTGAAGGGACCGAGTATAGACGATACTCAATCTGGTCGGTTAATACATAACCTCTGATACCGTGAGATCAATGATTACAGTATGAATACTGTACCTGGGATCCGACTAGATTTCATTCAAAGAGACCTTCTCGACAGGTTTTCTGGCACGTGACAACTATTCCTCTATTACCTATAGTATCAGAATCCTAATGTTCCGCCGTTCTCATGACCAGATGTCCGAAAGACTAACACACATAAGTATTTTCTACTAATAAATGGTAAAGATGATCAGTACAGTTACTATCTGCTGACTAATCCCGTATAATTCCATTTTATCAGCGTTTTAATTCTAATACTATTAAGACCGTAGAAGGCCTGTGCAAAAATGATGTGAAAAACATTCGATGTGCTTATAAAATTTGTTTGGGACACACACGAAAGTTAATCAGAATGCTCGATGATTTTTGAAAAAATATCCCGAAAGATATAAGTGCCTTGGAAATCCAAACTTGTTACAAGTACATTTTATGGAAATCCCCTTCACTAGGGGCGCAGTCCGAAGACCAGGCATGAGCTATTCATACGAATACCCTGGTGGTACACCAACTTCTTCCTCAGCATTCCATAAGATCCTTTCACGAACATGAAACAAAAGATTCTTTATGAATTATCAAGATACTTGTGTATAACACAAAAGCTTTGGTATCTTGACATTGTTGAGTATATTGACACTTTTACTCCCCCTATACATGTGCATCGATATTCGAAAGATGTTTTGCACATGCAAGGATAGGACTTAGCATTTTGAATCAATCGAATCATTAGTTATCCGTTTTACATGTTTAAGTCACATTTTCTCCCCCGATCAAAAGTATGAAACTTGTGAATGGTTTTGATCTAGAATGGACTTAAAATGTATCAATCTCCCCCTCAAAGTATGAGGTGAGGTGAAATAGCACAAATATCAAGTGAGCAATTGAAACAAGACCTTTAGAATACCCAGACAGGAATGATACTGCAATCTGTCTTGAACTTGTAAGCGGTTGGTCGTGTCAATCTTTCAGCAATAGAATCAGCAACAGTACGTCCTTTTGACCTGCAACAACTGTGAGAAATACTGATTCTCCCCCTCAAACAATGACCCGTTTTCTATTTAAAGAGCTGTAGTCAATGTTTGAATAGTGACCCCGAACATGTTTGATAGATCAAATTGATTATAAGAAAATTGGTCGGTGTCATAGACGACTTCTCGTCTGTAAAGAAATAACGCACTAAAATGTACATTATATCTTGGGTTGCACGGATATAAAGTAATCCATGCCTAGGAGAACTAAATCACATGGTAATAGGAACAACTGTCTTTTAGGCGACATACTTTCCTAAGGGTTAGGACCGGGTTACAATCTGAAATAACTGCAAGCCATTTATCTATTTTTTTTTTTTCCGTTTTCTATTTTTTTTTTGTTTTTTTTTCTCAAATATACAAAGGATACAATGCTTTAGCATTCAAAAATACCAGATATCCCCTTGGAACCAGCCTTTTGATCACTAAGTTTGCAATCAGGGAACCTAGAGATCATAGTAACTTTGGAACTAGAACTAACGCTCGGGGTAAGTTCTAAAGGCTCAACAATGGGTTCCATTATCCTAGTTAAAGGACAGTTATCATACAACGCAAAATGTCGTCCAGTGGGTTTCCACTGAGGCTTAACACTACCAACAACCTTTCTAGTTGGTCTCCAAGCTGTCTTAGTAGTGTTCACATTATGATTTCTGGTTGCTTTCCAAACCTTCTTAGTATGATTCACACTATGTTTGGCCTGGGGGTTTTGGTATTCACAGACTTCAAAGAACGAATCACAAACTGATTATGATCAACAACATTCAACTTCCTATTGTGATCTGCTGCTCTCCTCGCGTTCACACTTTTACTAGGCAAGATACGATGGTTCCGAGTGTGGCTCTTTGGCATAGGTTTGCGAGATTCAGTGGCAGGTTTGGTTCTTGTAGACAGATTCACAGAAACATTAGGCTTCTTGTTTTGTTGCACTGGTGGTTTCTGTGTGGGTCTATTTGAAGTCCTGGGGGGTTCCTAAAAAGTAACTTGCTTTTTCTTAGGCAACGGGGTTGGTTTTACCTAGTTGGCTCTTTTTGGAGGTGGAACGTACTTTGAACTGTTGGTATACATCCCTGAAGCAAGTACTTTGGGTTTCTCAGATGCTGTAGATCCACTACTCTTTTTGCCACTCAACTTAGTTTTCAGTTTGACATTCTCAGCAGTTAAGGCATTAATCTTTGCGGTGAATGTAGAACGTGAGTAAGCATTAGATTTCGACAGTTCTTTATAACGTTGTTTCAGATTCACATTCTCTGCCTTATACCCATCAATTTGAATTCTAACTGAAGTGAGCGCATCGTTCAACTGAGTTAGCTCAGTTTCTAAGGCCTGCTTATCGAAGCTACCTACAGTGGATCCTACATTTAACATTCTCGTGATGTTGTTCTGAGTTTGCAAGTTTCTGATGGTGTCGCCTTTCCCTTGAAGCTGATCCTTTAACTTGTTAATTTCAAAAATTGCATTAGATGTAGTTGAGTTAGAATTATCACAAACCCTCTGGTTTTGAAAACATTCTTTATATTTTTGAAATTTAACTTGTAAATTAACGTGATTCTTTTCAATAAAGGCACAACGTTTTTCAGATTCATTAAGCATTTGTTGCTTCTTTAAAATCTCAGCTTTAAGTTCTACGACTTTGGAGTGTTCCCTATCGCAATTAGATCTAAGTTCTACGCAAAGGCAATTCGAACTAGGGGGCACAACAATATCCAAAGCAAGCACAATAGAGCAGATATCTTTCTCTAAACAATTAGCAATTAATCAGTCATTTTGAATTAAAAGATGTTTTCTCTCTTATTTCAGGTTCTTGTTCGCAAGAACGCATCGTTCATACTCAGTGTCCAGCTCGTCAAATATCCGCATGTATTCAGTTACTTCTGTAACAATGTTTTCATCAATTTTTTGAACAAGTTGTTTAACATTTTCATAAAAAGGTATGATTTGTTCTGTAAACATTGCTTTAACGGGTTTAAACTCCCCTGAGCCGCTTGGATAGCGACATGGATCTATTCTATGGTTTATGACATGTGCAAATGAGGGAATCCACGAGTTTAAGCCTTGTAAACAAGTGGAAATTTAACTCTTTGTCAGACGAGTACGAACAAATGGAGTCACAAGTTTAGGTGGGTTACTTTTCTGAGTAGCAAGTTCTTTAGCAGGTAACCAATAAACCTGTACTCGAGACAGTTCCTTCTGAGGAACAAAGTGACTATACAAGGCATTGAGCTCAGCATAGTTTATGGGTTTAATTGTCCCTTGTCTTTCAGACATCTTAGTTCTACTGACTTCAGCGTAAACTAATGAGTCTTCAATGTCATGCATTTTAATAGAGGTATGGGTAGGGTTTAAAAGTGCATGGCCATCATACAAGGTAGGTTGAGTCAACTTAGCTTGTTTGAGGTTCCACGGATTGCTACGACCTAGAGCTGTTTTATGCAAATCATGTGTTGCTAGGTTAGGTCATTTTGTTAACATTGGAATAGTTTGTGTTGGTTGTTGAAATCTTTGCAAAATTTTTGTTGCAACTTTATTAACACTTTTTAAACAAAATATTTCTTCAAGGTACCTTGCCTCAAGGTCCTTCTTTTCAGAAACAACCTTTTTACTTTCATTTTTCAAAGAGTTAATTGACTCAACGTTTTGAGAAAGTATTGACTTTAGCAACACTTTTTCTTCTTCAAGCTCAGCATTCTGTTTGTTACGTTGAATAATGGTCTGGTCTAAATCTTGTTTGACTTTATTACGTTCTAGACTAACCATTTCTTGTTTGCATCTTGCAAGCTCAGCTCTTAAGGAGTCATTAACCAGGCTTTGTTCCTGATTAACCTTAAGATGTCCGTCTAGTTAGGTTCTCAAGTCATCTAAGATGGTAATCATGGATATCTCACCGGTTGGCGCAGAAGATACCCTAGTTGGAACATCTTGAACTTCGCTGTCAAGTTGGTACTGATGATACGGAATCGTATTGTCATCAATATCCGACTCAACATCAGAGTCTAGGTGTTCTTCCTGGTGCATCTCATGTGTCAACAGATGATTCACATTATCAAAGATTTGATTAGCATCAGTGTGTACCTCATTGACTTGACTGGTGGTTGCACCATTGGTTCCACTTGTGGATGACAAGTTTGCTATGAAAGCTGCTGCTGCATGAGGTCCTTCATCTATGTCAGAATTGTACGCGTCCTCATGGCTTACTTCGAACATGTTGGTAGTCGTAATAGCCAGTGGCTGATCATAAGGAGCTGTACATTCTACATCAGCAAGGAATGCTTCGGCTTCAGCATCTAAAACTGTTCCTTTCTCCTTAGCTTCCATTAACAGCATCTTGTCCTTGAAGTACTGAGAGTCTTTTACTCTCTTTTTCTCCTTACACTGCCTAGATACATGCCCTTCTCCACGGCAGTTGTAGCATATCACCTTCTTCCCTACGTTGTCCGTCATCTGCCCGTAGTTCTTTGTTCCTCGATTACCCGTATTACCAACATTACCCGGAGCTCTTCTCTGAACGGTTTCAGTAATAATCTGCCCGTCATGCACCGTAGCATGACTCCTTGAGTTGGACGATGTCCTGAGCTGGTTGTTGGTTGGAGGAAACTGCTTTTGGAAACCACTCAACAAGTTTATGATTTGGTTCATGGTTGCCAACATAGCATCATTGCTTGATTGAGGGACTTGTTGTGGGGTGGAGGAAGTTAGTGGTCCATATTGTGGTGGTGGTGGAGTAGTGGTTTGAGTTGGTGCATGGTAGTGTGTTGTTTGAGCTAGGTATGCCAAAGGATCAACAATGTTGGTAGACTGCTCATGTTTCTTGAGTGTCTTCATAGCATGTGGTTCATATGATTTAAGGTAGGTATAAAGTTCAACATAGGTTGTCGCAGAAATATCCTTGTTGTTCTTCACATTGGTCACATACTTTGCCCAATACGGAGGAAGGTTGTTGACAAACTTGGTGTTCATCTGATGAGTGGGGATGTCAAGCTGAGTAATCTTCATATCATTGATCAGCTTGTGGAAACGAACAAAGTAGTCATGAATTGACTCATTTCCTATTGCACGAAATCGTTCGTACTCATCAAATAGTTCTTCCTTCTGTTGTTGGAGAGACTTTCCCGAACCTTTCATTAGAAGCTCTACATTGTCCCAAATCTCTTTCCCAGTACGAGTCTGGTTTAGTATGTTGAATACATGTCTTGGGAGCCCTTGACTGAGAATGTTGGTTGCTTGAATATCAGCTAGTTCTTTATTGTTCTCAATCTCAGTAAACTCTTCATCCCGCTTGTCTCTCGTTACTTGTACTGCAGCATCACCTTGACCTTCTGTCACAGTGATTTGGGGATGCGGAGTAGGTCCGTTTTGGATTGATCTCCAAATTAACTTTCCAAGAGGTTTACCACGAATGTATCTCTCGATACGAATCTTCCACGATTCGTAGTCACTTTCAACCAACATGGGAGGACGATTGTCCGTTCCTGCTGCACTTGATTCCTTATCAGTTGACATTTTTGATTTAAGTATGAATGAACAGATCTTAAGTGATTGTTGTTATGTTTGATTTGTGTTTAGGTTTGTTGTTGTTTGATTATTTAGTTCGGTTTACAAGAAATCAAATCGGTCGGTTGTCACAAGGTTTTGACTAGTTCGGTAGTAGAAGACTTGAACTCGTTCGGTTATTGTTGTAAAATCAACTAGTTTTGTTCGCCTTGTATTGTACTAGTTCGGTTCCAACTAGTTTTTACTAGTTCGGCTCACTCTAAAATCAACTAGTTCGGTTCATTATGAAGTGGCTAGATGGGTTTGTAATAGAAACATGACTAGATCGGTTCACATGGATTTTTTACTAGTTCGGTTCCGACTTGGTTTGAACTCGTTCGGTTGATGAAGAAATGACTAGATCGGCTTGAGAAGGATGTAGACTAGATCGACGAGACAAAATATCAAACACCTTGAGTGTACCTTCTTGCAAACATGCCAAAACATAGCCTTTGTCCTTGTATCATCCTTGTAGTCTTGTCAATGTTGTTGTTGTGTTCCTCAATTATGAACACCAAACAGAGCTTTATCGCCCTTGTATTTTTTTTACCAAAACAGTTTCAAAAGAAATGAAATGAAAACGAAAAGAAAAAAAAACAAACAAAAGTGAAAGGTTGGAAAACAGAAAACGTTATTAAAACAAAAAAATGAGGATATGTTGATATGAGACAAAAACAGATTCCAGAAAGATGTTTACGAAAACATATTTTACCCTAACCAAATCCCCAAATCGAATACAAAAAAAACAAATTAGAACGTTTTAAAAATTTGACGAAAGAAAAAAAAAAGCTCAAAGCGAAAACCCACAACGAATACTAAACGAACCCTTGATTGCTAACGAGATGGTCATTATGAATTTAGATCTAAACATAAACCATCTATGAATCAGGAATGAAAGCAAACACACACAAAAATTCGGATCCCTCTTTATTTTTTTATTTCCGAATAAAAAAATAGAAACACAAACCAAACCAATTCATCAATCTTGAAAGGCTCTTGATATCAATTGTAGGTTCCATGATCATTCAATCACAACCTTAATTATGATATGTAGAATCAAGATGCAAGAAATTAAAGACTTTTATTGATGAAAAGAGAGACAAAACATAACAGGAGGCTAAACCTAATCTTGACAATGTATTGGTGTATGATGGAATGTCTTACCCTAGAAAAAGAAAAACAAGAGTATAAATACTCTAAGGGGGGCCGACCTATGTAGGCTTTTGTGGGCCTTTTGCGGACTTTTTGCTCAACGGCCCGTTTACATTACAATACATTAAATAACGAGCTATCAAACGTCGTCTAACTTGGAGTGACCGAAACTTCTTTGTTAAACTTCAATTCTTTGTTTCTAACAACAGAGATATAAGTTCCGCACGTAAAGAGAACATGCCCTACCCAATATTCACTAAAGTTACCATCAATCATTTTATCTTTAAAGATAAAACCATCTCTATGAGGAACAAGATAAATCTACACACAATCTGAGATGATAGCTTATTGGGTACACTGAAATATGTCTCCAAAACAAAAGATTATCAAAAGTAGGGAGCTATGATTCCTGAACAGATGATCAATCAAGCAATTCAAGATTCTAAAGAATATAAGATTTATCTTGCCTTTGCTACTGGAGAAGCTACTCCCAAGAAAGCAAGGATGTTTAAGAAAATTGCTTCACCTTCAAAGAAACAGACTCTTGTCTTAGAAGAAAAACTTGTAAACATGCCTAAGCAGGCTAAGCATCCTGAAGCTGCTAAGAAGTCTGCACCTACTAAGAAAGATGTTTCTTCTAAGAAGCCTTCAAGAAAACAGTCAATTGGTGTACAAATCAGAGACACTCCTAATGTATATGTATCAAAGAATAAGGCACCAGCAACCACTGATAGAAGCAAAGGCATTAATTTGCTGTCTGAGGCTGCTTTACTAGAAGATGCTCAAATAAATAAAGTTCTTAAATAGAGTAAAAGGGAAACTCATTCTCATCAAGCAAGTAGCTCAGGTGATGGAGTTGGTTCTCAACTAAAGGTTCCTGATGAGCTTCTAGACAAGGCAATCGGTATAAATAAAGGAACTGGTACTATACCAGGGGTTCTCGCTGTGCACAAAGATCAATCTGAAAGTGAAAACAAGTCTTGGGGAGAAAGTGGAGATGATGATGATAGTAATGATGATGACAGTGATGATGATAATGATGATGATAGTGATAATGATGGTGGTGATAATGACAGCAAAATTAAATCTTTTATCAAACGTGTCGCGTTGGATGCAAAACATTCATCGGAAAACCAAGTACATAATCCTAGGCTAGTGGTTCTTAGCCGTTAAGATTAGTTGCAACTTCTTGATCAAGCCACTTCGTCTTCTGTTCGTGTTGTGCATATTGTGCCTTATCTGTCAATCGGTTCTGCAACAGCTAGGTGAGTTTATTGCCCCCCTGTTTTTATAGTTTTACATAATTTTTTGGGCTTTGGTGAGAAACATGCTTTGTTTATAAATGCATTTACCTGGTGATTACAATCTGGTTTTAATACGTATTTATATTATCTCGCGGTGAGATACAATATTGAGTTAACTTATGACGCGTTTTGGTAGTCGAGAACATTACATGGGTTTTACAATTGGACGCAACCGTGGACATTTTACAGTATGATTATGAGTTTGTCCCTAGGTAACATACCCAATGACCCCATTATCATGAATGTTTAATTTATGTTTATAACAAATGGATTGGTCTCAAGTATGCCAGGAATGTTATAAATAGATCTATTTGGGGGTAACGCCCCCGTTCGGGTGACTAGCTATCACCGGGAATGAACGATTTTTATACCATGTCGGATTCGGGATGTTCCGGGTAGAACATCAATACGGGCAATGTGGGCAATTTTATATTGCTATTTATTTATGTCGAGCTTCAGTATCATGAGCCTAGGAAAACGTAATTACATTTATATGATGTCTGCATCTGTTGCATTATCATACACTTGGAAAATCTTGCGGTCCTACCTTATATATTATCTCTTCATTATATGCCCGGGTATGTGCTTGGATGGCGTGAACAAGTACAAGTCTTGATTTCCTGAACATATATTCATATATTTTGTGGATTAATTAAGGATTGATAATTGTCCAGGACATACTTTATAAATCGTTGGGATAAGATTTGTACTTTTGGTGACTATTAAATTGCGTCATGCATTCTATAAAATCTTTGTGATAAGATTGATACCTTTAAGTGACAATTTCGTGGATTTAATCTGGTATTGCTTGCTTTACATTCTTGATTTTCTAAAAATCATACAACGTTTTGGTAATTAACATATACGGTTTAATACGGTCAATAATTTACTTTAACCAGAACCTTGGTTCAACATTTATACTTAAACAAATCTATGAACTCACCAACTTTATGTTGACATTTTTAAACATGTTTTTTTCAGGTGAATTAGATTCTTGGCCTACTTGATGTGCACTAGAGTCTAAAATTGACAAGATTTCATTTATGGATTTCTATTTATATTCAGATGATCAAATCCCATTGGGTTGTTTTACAAGGCTTTTTCTATTGTTGGAGCTTATATATGGACAAATCGTTGTCTCAATTTCAAGGAAAAATCAACGACGTATTACTTTTCTAAACGACCACATTTAGAAGGTCGTTCTCTTGTATCTAAGCGCTGTGCTATTTATGATGAAAGTAACGCCCCCAGGACTTAACATTTCGCTGAGACCGTATTTGGTGTGTTATGATTTGTGATCAGAGCACTGGCTATAGAGAACTAGGTTGATATTTTACACCTACGACTATAGCCGCTTTTCGCAAATTAATTGTATAAAAAATATTTTCAAAGTGCATACACACTACTTGCCTTACTTGCTTAGGTTACTAGTTACTTTAGTCTTGCTTACAACTGACATACATATATGTAATATATATGCTTAAATCTTTTTGCGTATATGCAAGTTTCTTTTATATTAGGAGTTATTTATATAAATACAAGAGATTTCTTAAGTCATTGTGCGTTGCACACATGGTCTCAAATTATCCTCAGACACTTGTGAGTTATACATAATGGTCCTCACATCTTACTTCTAGAATTGTGAGTTAAACAATGGTCTCATTTCGTTCTCAGACATTGTAAGTTAAACAATGGTCGCTAGGGATATTATTTTTCTTAATAGGCTTTATAACTTATATATTATTCACGGAGGACCGTCTTAATTTTGGTTTACATGGAATTATGGATGAATCTAAGTATTACAAGTCTTGTAATGGGCGAGACTTGTAATTGAGGATTGATATGATAGAATTGATATAGTTAACAAAGCCGTCACAGTTCTGTTTACATGTGACTTACTGTATGAATTAAGTATTACAAGTCTTGTTTATGGGCGGGACTTGTAATAGGATAGATTCATATGACTAATCACTTTGTTGACTCTGTTCATAGAGACCTTTTATCTTCATTTACTCTAATCCGACGTATCATTAACTATCTTGAACACTAGGTCGATTTCCATTGATTGTTTTATCCCGTCTCGAAGACGAGTTTAGGAACACTGTCATACTCATTAGAAGCACATGCATCGTCATGTTATCCACCACCTTGAAGGTTATGTGAGTACACGTATTGCATCGAAAATTATTAAGTAGGATGATTTATAATCTCTTTATTTGAAAGGATTGGGACGCCTCTTCAGTTAAATAAATAAATTGTAAATCTCCGAACCATAAGTTTATCATTTCTTACTTACATAAATTAGGACGCTCCTTTATGTAAGTAATGAATTATAAATGAGTGGGCTTAATGGTATCCAATATGACACGAGTATAAACTCGAACCCGATAATCATCGGAATCCGTTAGAAAGGTTTAGAAGCACAATAGTGCCTTACCACTCCGCAGAAATCTTAAGGCCTCACTTGGAACTACCTTATCTCATTCTTAAGTTATTACTTTTGCCGTTACAAATCTTTACGATCACGAATCGTTTGTGGAGCTAACCGACTTGTGCACACTTGAACTAATGGAGTTGATTCATCTTCGAACTAACGACTGAGTATCATATTTCGCCGTCTATCATATAAGCTCTCTCGTGAGCTCCTCCCATTTGTTAAACTTTATTCTAGGAATATGGTTTCTCGAAATGTCCTCACTCTCTGCATCCCATCACCATTGTTAGGGTTATTGTTGTTATGGTTGCTGTTGTTGGGCCCTAGAGCGGTCACAGCTTGTACGACTTTATCCAATAGGTAATGCAACCCCCCTTAAACTAGGTAAACACCTATCGACGAAAGAGATAGTCGGACTATTCATTTTGGACCACTAGTACGAAGACTTAGGTCGCGATACATCCTATTACTGCCTAAGTAAGTTGGATACTTACTTCAATTAGCCTCATCCGTAATTAATCATCGAAGATTACAGATATCAGAAACGAGACTTCGTCCTTGAACATTTGAAACCTTATACAAAACATACTCACGCGACTACACTTTCTTCTTGATGATTTCACTATTAAGAGATATTTTTATTTTTTTATAACGCGGTTATATCAGTCATAAGATCTGTAATGATACTTTTGAAATACCTATTTTGATGGATTAAATATCCTTGTCAAACTTGGCCAAAATTTTTGGTATATGGAGAAATGTCGAAACACCAAATTTTTACTAAATAAAGTTATCAGCGTTTTGTTTAGAAACGGTTTATTAAATCTTAAATCTTTTCTTGGTCACACAAACGGTTAACACAAATTTAATCTCGGGACGAGATTTCTTTAAGGGGTAGGTACTGTAACATCCGGCAATTTTTGGAATTTTAAATGACTAGTTTACCATTTGACTTTTTGGGTCTGACTTGACTTTTTGACTTTCGATCTTTTATGGTCACATAAAAAGCGATTACCGCGTAACCGGTAATTTTTTTGAACATATTTAAAGGAGATATATGTTATTCCTAAGTTGATTTATCAAAAACGAGCAGCTAAATCACGTTTTTATTATTCGGACTCTAAAGCAATTTGATGTAAAACGACATTCTTGGCAACTTTTCAGTTTTGACCAAGACCCGAAAACAGTCAGAAAGTGAATGAAATGCCCTCGCAAGATTTTTGAAACAAGAAAATAGTTAAATTATATTTAATTAACACTTTTTATTAAATAAAAATATTTAATAAATTAGTCATCATTTTATTCAGTAACGTTTGTTGAAGACGCAAATATTCGAGTAAAATATCATTTTACGGACAAAGTTAATCGGAAATCTACAAATAAATAATTAACGTTTTAAATAAATTTTATAAAACGTTTACAAAAATTAGTCGAGTGAATACTCGTTTTTATGGGAAAAAAATTTTGGAACGCAATGGCGCAAGTTTCGTGTTTTGAAACATCCGTTAAGTAGTTCAAACGAGTCTCGAACCATTATTTACCAAAGTTTACACTTTTGGTCCCTGGGAAATATTTATAAAATTTACCTTCATCTATTTTGACTTGCCATTTTATTTTTATAAATTTTATATATAAATAAAACTTATAACAAATAATCTCATTTTCATTTTAATTACACACACACATATATCAAATGCTCTCTTCCCCATTTCCGGCCAGCCACCGCCGGCGCCGCCGCCGGCACAGGAAAACTTTTCCGGCGAGTTTTCCGGCGAACCACAAAAATGGTACGAAAAGATAGATTTTCACCCGATCTATCCGATCCCCACACCCACGCGCTGCCACCACCACACCGACGCCACCACTACCATCATCATCACCATCGCATCGTTATCATCACCACCACAGTCTCCACCCCACCACCACACTACTGCCACCGCTGCCCCACCACACATCACCTCACCATGTCATCCCCACCACCTCAGACCCATTAGGGTGCGTGTGGGTTTAAACCCCCACCAAAAGGGTGCGTCGTGTTTGGTGTTGGCCCAAAAAGAGGTGTGGTCGGGTTGGGTTTTGAACCACAAAAGGGTGCGTTTGATTCTGCATCAGCCGGGGTGCGTTCGGTTCGAGTATGTCACATAAAGGGTGCGTCGAGTTTGGTCATAACCACCTCAAGGGTGCGTTGAGATGGGTGGCAGCCACCCAAAAAGGGTGTTCGCTTGGTGGTTCAGCAGCAATGGCTGCTTTTGGTTTTAAAATATGCACCAAGGGGTGCGGTAGTTTTCATTCCCAGCCAAGGGTGCGTTTGTTTGATATAGAAAACAAATAGGGTGCGTTGGGTTCCTGATTTGCACAAATAGGGTGCGTTGGTTTTGTTCATTAATACGCAGTGGGTGCGTTTGTTTGGTTTTGTTCGAACGATCAACTGGGTGCGTTTGGTTGTGCATAATAACAATAGGGTGCGTTTGGTGTAGTCACAACCATAAGGGGTGTTTGTTTCTGGTTATTAACACCGAGTAGGGTGCGTTTGGTTTAACGGAAAACACCATAAGGGTGTGTTTGGCTTAACAGGAAACATAAAAGGGGTGTTTGGGTGAGCAGTTTACCATAAAAGGGGTGTTTGGTTTACGCAGATTAGGGCGCGTTTGGTTGGACAGAATCCGCACAAGGGTGCGTTTGGTTTAGCGAATCAGCCGACTAGGGTGCGTTTAGTATAATTAGAATGGACTAATAAAAAAATATACCAAGATATTAAACCCGAATCAAATGGTGGTTAAATGGTTAAATAAATGTGTTAACTATTATTTTTGTTGTTTAACAACCTTAAGGGCGTGTTTGGTTTTACTCATTTTTCTTTACGTTTATATATATAAATATATATACATTTATATATATATAAATTGAAACACGCGAGTATTGAAACATTGTTGGAAAAGTGGAAAAACATTATATTTTATAAATTTGGGCAACGTTATATAAACGGAAAGGTCATGACAAAATTTATATAAATTTCTATATTTAGTAATGTTTTACTAAAACTTCTATTATTTTAGAAACCCGGTAAAAGGGACTCCGTTATATTTTAAAGATATATAGCAACAAACGAAAACTATAATTTTACAATTGAGACAACAATTTTAGCTACGATCCGTCAATAAGACGAAATATTTATTTATAAAATATCATTTTATAAATTCCTGCCTAGAAGGTAAAATCATAACTTTTGTAAAAGCTTTACAAACATCGTTTGCTTAATTCGTAACTTTAAGACGTGCGTCTAACTTTTATGCAAGGACTTTTTATTAATTAAATTGGTGTCAAAATATTTGGTTTCAATTATTTTCTCACGTTCTTTATATAATACCTGTAAAGTATTATATACTTCACATTAATCTCTGGATTGTTTATCTTCGTTATATAATTCATGGTACAAGTTATATAATTGTTTATTTTCCATATGTAATATATACGGAATATATTACATACTTTGCGTTACTTTTCGATTTATTTTTATTTTACCAACCACCAAATTATTACAACTTTAAATCTAAATCTTTTATCAACGTGTCGCGTTGATGCAACCATTCATCGGAAAACCCAAGTACATTATCCTAGGCTAGTGGATCTTAGCCGTTAAGATTAGTTGCAACTTCTTGATCAAGCCACTTCGTCTTCTGTTCGTGTTGTGCATATTAGATGCCTATCTGTCAATCGTTCTGCAACATCAAGGTGAGTTTATAGCCCCCCTGTTTTTACTAGTTTTACATATATTTTTGGGGTGAGAACATGCTTGTTTATAAATGCATTTACATGGTTGATTACAAATTGGTTTACATACTTATTTATATATCTCGCGGTGAGATACAATACTTGGTTACACTTATGGACGCGTTTTGGTGCATACTTTACTTTTGAATGATTCGGATTGCTTAAGCGATTGAATCTGATAACAATACGAGTACTGCCCCGGGGTGTTCTTGGAGGGACATCGGTAAAGGGAGTACCATATTTTTAAATAAGGGTCCGCGTGTTTTGGAGGGACACATATGATGGGTATATTATATAAGTCTACGTCACAGCTTCATGAACTGTAAATCACTTGGAGGGTGAGCGCGAATGTTATGAAATAGATCTATTCGGGTGAATCCCCGTTCGGGTGATTAGCTATCACTGGGCAAACGAACGTTATAGCATGTTGTCCACGCGAATGTTATAAAATAGATCTATTCGGGATTGGACTATCCCGTTCGGCGTGGTTTAGCTATCTGGAAAACGAACGAAGAATATATCTTGTCGGATTACGAGTGGTTGCGGCCTATAGGCCCAAAATAATTACTTATGAATCTCTCTACTGTATATTAGTGCATCGGTTTTCTTGAACTTAGGTAATTGTAATCATTGTTTTTATACTCAATGTATATTTACTGTGCATTGAATAAAGTGACATATACATACTTGAAAACATTTTGGTGACATTTATGTCATGAATTATTTATAAATCTTTGGATTAAGATTTAGGTACTTTTGGTGACATAAATTGGTCATGCATTTCTTTATAAATTTTAGGATAAGATTGGGTATTTTGGTGACATTAAATGATCATGCATTCTTTATAAGTCTATGGGTTAAGATTGGTACTTTTGTTGACATAAAATGTGTCGTGCATTCCTTTTAATCTTTGGTTTTTTACATGGTTCTAATAATTAATATTTTTAAGTGTTGACACAGTGGAAAATACATTCATTTGAAACTTACTTTCATATTTAAACTAACCTATGAACTCCACCAAACTTTATGTTGTCCGTTTTAAGCTTGTTTTCTCTCAGGGATTAGATACTGGCTATACTTGATAAGTGCATTGGCAGTCTGATACATTCAAGTTTTTCATGCGTAATGCCAATTATGGGACAAAGTGTTATCAATTTCATAGAGAGAAATCAACGAGATTATTTCTCAAATGACACATTTAGAGGTCGTTCTCTTGTATCTAGCGCTGTGTATTATGAAGTAACTCCCCCGGACATACTTCCGATGCGACACGCATTTTTGGGGGTGTTACAATGTTCTTCAGAAATCTTGGTCATCCTCCTTGTTTGAGTAGCTGAATTTATGTCTCCAATGATATGGTCTTTAGGATGATCCTTGTGAATTCTGGTTGTGGGAATAGGACTGACATTTATGGTTGTTTCAAAGTTGTTGAGGTCAACCTATGCACCTACATCTTCATCATCATATGCACCACTAAAGATACCAGTATTTAGAAGATTAGTAGTATCCTCCAAATCAGGAATAAGAGGATCAGTTGGAAGATCATCAACATTATCAAAACTTTACCCAGCAGAACTAACAGATGGACTACCAGTAGAAACTTTGTTAGTGCTGTTAGCATAACCTTCCTTCTGTTGAACAAGTAATTTATCCAATTCAGCTCTCAAATCCTGCACATTCTGGTCACCTTCTTTATTTGAAGCTCCTCCTTCCTTCTTTTGGCCATTTCTTTCACCCTTATTTGCTGGTTCTTTAGTAGTCTTTTTACCAGCATCATCAGCAACTGCATCCTATGAGCTCTGTGGACTATCAGAAAGTAACGGTCGTAGGATATATTATTGAGTAGGTACTGCATCAACATTATCTTTGATACCTCCTTTAGGACTTCCTCCAAATGCAACAAATCCACCATTAATTTCTTGATAATCTGTAAGGAAGGACTTGTTTCTAGTCATATGCCTAGAGCATCCATTGTTTAAAATACCTTGATCCTGTAAAGTATATTGTGGATTACCTTGCACTTAAAATAAGAGAATTAGTTTCTCTTAGGGACCTAAGCCATTACTGACTTGAGTCTGCCTTGTAGATCAAGATAGTCAAATCTTTTAAGCATGTATGATCCACTGTCTTTGGAGTTATGGACAATAACATTTCATGTTGGTCTCCAAATCCAGCATGCTGAGGACTTAACAGCATTTTCCCTATTTCCCTCAGCATCACTAACTACTGCTTTTGGCCCAACAGTAGTTACATTGTTAACCCTGGCAGTATTAACTTTTTCATTAAATTATTTGGTTATAGCTGTATTTTTGGTAAAGACCCTTTTATGGTGAATGTGCTTGAAAATAAGAATATATTATGGATAATGCATCATTCATTTTTGGTTTAGGGGCAACAGTATTAGCAGGCCTGGTAGTACTAATTGATGCTCCTGATCTTAGAGATCTTTGCTTAGCAGCATTAACTGGAACTTGTCCTGACTTCGTTGCAACTGTTGTTGCAATTTATTTTGGTGATTCACCCTCTGAGCATTGTTCTAGACTAGTCCAATTTTCCTTTGACCAGTAAAACCATTTATTATTATTCACCTTGTTTTTATACATTTTATTGTCATGAAATCACAGTCTTTGATTAAATGGTTGAAACTCCCACATACAAAACAAGCTTTCTTTATAAACTCAAAACCATTCCCTAGTTTCTAAGTAATCATCCAATTCCAGTTTCTTCTATTAACCCTAGGACTTTGACTTTTCCTAAGATACTCTACTTGCATAGTTGTGTTGCCTTATTACATATTTCCATTACTCACCAGATTTACAAAATTGATTTAGTAAAACTTTGGTTTTGTCTGATCAGATTTAGGTCTAAACACACTATCATTATAATTTCAGTGTCCCATTTCAATGATAGGAAGATCACTATCCTAACAGTTTTAGGCTTTTCTACAATATCCTTACTAGTCTTAGATATACTAGTTTCAGTTTCAGGCACACTAGTGGTGGTCTTTCTCACTGCAGACTTAAAAACAGATTCATCTAACCCAGCAAAAGATAAGTCAGGTCTTGGGGGCATGTAGTTCCCAGTGTAGGGAAGGGGACTGCATGAAAACCGTCAACTTGTTTCTTAAATTCATAATTTACTAGACTATAATCCACATCACTTTTATATAATGTTAAAAACTACTATGAACACTTCTCTACTCTTCTTATGAATATTATTCAATTCACTCTTATTTATTTGACTATCATAACCAAGACCAGTTTTGTCTTTAGCACTTATTTGACTATTAATTAGTTTAGTTAGATTCTTTTATGATTCTTCAAATTTTTTTATTTAAGTTTTAAATCATCTTTCTCTTTTAAAGCTTCTTCTAACTGATTTTTAAGGTCTTTGATAGAAATATCTTTTACTTGGACATCATACTTTAAAAATGCAATATTTTCTTCATAAACAGCTCGTGAACAACTATCCTAGCTTCTAATGATGTTATCCTATTGGATAACTAGGATTTATGATTTGATTTATTAAGAGCTTCACGCTGTTGATCATACTATTTTTGAAGAGCTTCATATGATTTTAAATATTCTTTAGGAACAAAATATGTAACTTCAGAGTCTGAATCTTGAAGAACTGATGAACTGGATAACTTGGATGTTTAGGCCAGTTGAGCAAGTTTGTGGTTCCATCTTCAGCATGAAAGCTCCTTTCATAACCACCTTTCCCATCTAGTTACAACAAGGATTGTAGTTGGATGTGTCCACTGGAGCATTCCTTCTTGGATCATCTACTATTTTTTTCCTTGTTTCTTGGCGCTCTTGCATTTCTAGAAAATGCCTCTCCTATGGAGTTGTAAACAATTAACTTGTATCCTGTCTAAGCCAACAGTCTCCTTTGCCATTTAAATCTAGGTCCTTCCTGTTTTCGTTATAACCTTTCACTCTCCATGGTAAGCATTTACTACTTGCATTTGAGATCCATTTCTTCAAGATCATCAGCGTCAATATATTCCAAATCTTCATTGTCCAATTATGGGGCATTAGATTGGTTAGCAAAGAAAGAAAACATAACATCATCAGCATATGATGCAGTAGAAGCTTGATCCTTAGAACTAGCAGCAGAAACACTATGAGCAGTATTAACTGTTTCATTAGTGCTGCTGGAGTTATCAGAGGAAACAAAGGCCACATTCTGAGAATTTAAACTTAAACTTGTTTGGCCTTTGATCTCAGATTCATACACCTTTAGATTATTATACAAATCATCCATGCTCAATGTGTCTAGATCAGATTTGTTTCTCATGATTAAGGCAATATTGTTCCAAGCTGATGGTAAACTTCTTAACAACTTTAGATTTGCATCATCCTGAGAGATAACTTCACCATGGATTTCAAGTTGACTAATGAGCTTTTGAAATCTATCATAGGTTTTGTCCTGTCCTTTTTGACTTGATGCAACAAAGTTTTCATAATTCTGCTTGAGAATGGTCTTCTGCATCTTCTTTGATTCCTTGTTGCCTCCAAACCTTTTCTTGATAGCTTCCCATAGGGACTTTGCATCCTTGCAGGCATGAAACTTCAATAGGTGCTCATCAAAAATGGCTAGCATAAGAGTTTTGCTTTTAGTTCATTTTTCCTGGAGAGCTTTTGTTCAATAGTTTTAGGAGGAATAGGACCTTCAGCACCGGCACTAGCTGATGCAACTTGTATAACTGAATCACCATTTACTATTACCTCCCAAAGGGCATGATCAGTGAAAGTAAGGTATTGTTCCATCCTCATGCTCCATAGATCATACTCCCCAATTTTGAGTACTGGAAGTTTTAGTGCAGACACCGTTTGGGTAGTTTCTGATTGTGACTCCATCTTTTCTTTGACTAACATATCTTGAGTAGAGTTAGAGTTCTTCTTATTCAAAGTTTCTCAACAAGCTCTAATACCACCTGATAGAACTAAAACACGTGATAGTTCTTGGATCGTTTATAGCTCGAGAATGTTTAGACCTCATCTAGGATCATGGTAACAAAGACAATAACATGCAGTAGAATAAGAACAAATCAAAGTTATCATAACAAGTTTTTTCATTATAACACTCCAAGCCCAATATTATTTGATCAGAATAATACGATTACATCAATGAACTATAACATGAATCAAGGAAAACCTTGATTACCTTGAGGCTAAACTACATATAGCGTCTACATCTCTACGCGTGGAATACATACAAACATTTAGGTGTTTACATCTTGACTCACCCTAAACCTACACGCTTGGTTCTCCTTTTATACATAAGGAGTCTAGGTTTACAAAAGATAAGAATTAGAAAAACAAATAAATCTTTTAAACTTCAAGCTTTATCTTCTAAATCTTCTATATAAATAAGGAGACCTTCTAGTATCTTCAAAATCTTCCATCTTTTGAAGAATTCTAACTTTGCGTTTAAGTCCTTTTATTTCATTCTTTTATTCACTTTGTCTCATCAAATCAAGAATCCCAACAATCTTCCCCTATTTGATGATGACAAAATAAACAAAGTCGTGTACAAACTTCATCATAAAGCCAAAGCTTCCCCTGAAGTTGAGATGTAATCATCTCCCTGAATGAAACAAAATCTTCTTAGTTCAGGCTTCCTTTGTAACATGCCACACCAAGGATCTATAAGTTGCAACCTGTTAATATTTCTTCCCCCTTTTGTCATAATCCAATAGGGGACTTATGAATATAAGCAACTTTGATCTTAACCACTACAAACCAATATCACACTTCTAATCCAAGTCTTCTAACTCCTCAAATTACCCACCATTAAGCACAATAAGAAAAATGAACTTGAGTAGTAGAAACTCACACTAGCAGTAGTAATAATGACTAGTAGTAGTAAAATCCTTCACCTCAATGATGCATGTAAATGGTTAAACATTTTAACAGCGGAAAAGCGTAAAAAAATATAGCGAAAGCATAATTTGTTTTCAAAAGACAACGATTATGAGTGATGAATAAAAATCTAGATAAATGTTATCATATTGCACCGTAACACCACATAGCACGACCAAGAAATGCCAAAGCTAATCACCTGGAAAAACATGCTAAAGACGTCAACATAAAGTTAGTGAATTCATAGGTTTAAGTAAAACAACTATGAGATAAAAAACGTTTAGAAGAATACAAACCTTCACTCAAAGTATTTATGAAAGTATTTAACAATTTGAAATGTTCAACAAAAGCAGGTGGACCATAAGTTATAGAACACATGTGACAGTATAACAAAAACACTTCACATAAAAAGCATTTAGTTTGCACTAAGCTCATGGCACCTGAAAGCTTAATTTAAAAGGAAGGGCGGATTTTATATGCCCAAATAGTATTCCACTGCCCAAAAGGTATCAGACCAAGACCACCTAATTGACAATCCGACATGTATAATCCATTTGTTCGGACCTCCGAAACTAGTAAGCGCTACTTACCCGGATAAGGATAATCAGTCCCAAAAGAACTATTTATAACACTTACGCTCACTTAACCAGTACGGTCGGTTAAGAAATTAACGGAATCAATATAGTTCGGCATTAGTGGTCTATTCGTAACTTAGGCAACACATAACAGGGAAAGTAGATCAAGATACTTATGTCCAAAGCAAAATCAACCAATGTATTTCCAAAAGAAAGGCTTTTCAGAATTTGCATCCATAAGTAAAACAAAGTATTAATAAATCATGTAACAAAGTTTGCAAACGAACATTTATAAGATTTTGAAATCATTAGAGTAAATAAGTTTGTAAACAAGCATGTTCTCACCCCAAAAGATAATAAAATATTTATTCAAACGAGTAAAAATGTGAGGCTATGAACCCACCTTGATGTTGCAGAACAATTAGCTGAAATGCAATTAATAAGCACAGCACAGACAGAAAACAGAACGTCGAACCAAGAATGATGCATTAACGAAAACGGCTAATCCATATTATCATAGGATGATGAATTGTGGGATTCCGATTGATGAAACAACAACGTGACACTATGATAAAGGATTGGTTTACAAGTTTTAATAGTTTGGTGTTTGTTAAGTAAAATAACTCGAAAAGCAAAACCGCAAAGTTGAAAAAATATCCGTATATATACATATAAAAAAGAAACATTATATAATTCATATTGTGACATTATAAATAAAGACAATACAACCAAAAGAATAAGTCGCCATAAATAATACTTTACAAGTATATAAAGGAAACATGAGAAAAAATATGGAACAAATAAGGCTGACACTGTTTGAAAATCGACCAATGTAATTAATAAAGAATTTCTCAAGCTGTAGAAGTAACACACGTTTTAAATTTACGAATTAAATCAATGACGTTTTTAAAGTTTTTACAAAACTTATTATTTCATGTATTAGTTGGGAATTATAAAAATAATATTTTATAATATATTATTTCGTTACGCGTTTTTAACAAAATTGAATTTTCTCGTTTGTAAAAGTAAGTTTTCGTTACTTATTGGTTTATCGTATCATTACAAATATAAAAACCTTAAGACTATATCTCGTTCTTCATCGGTTTTTCTAAAATACTAAGAACTTTTTTAGTGAAAAATACTAAGTATAGAAATTTTTAGAAATTTCGTCATGACCTATTCGTTTATACAACGTTTCCTATTTTTACAAAACTCCCTTAATCAATAAATGTTGCAATTATCTGTGTGTTACAAGTATATATATATATATATATATATATACGAAACAAACAGTAACCAAATAAGTAAAACCAAACACACCCCTTTTTGGGGTTGCTGTTCCAAACGCACCCTTATGGGTTGCTGAGCAGCAAAACAATCGCCCCTTATGGGCTACCCAAAACCAAACACCCCTGTTTGGGGTTTTTATTAACCTAAACGCACCCTAGTGGTGCAACTGTTAAACCAAACGCACCCCTATCACTGTAAAACAACGAACCAAACACATCCTAAAGCTGATAAACCCAGATCCAAACACCCTTATGCTGTTACACAGCCAACCAAATGCCCATTTTTGGTAGAAAACGCAGCCAACAAACACCCTATACGAGCGTGTATATCAACCGAAATAAAAGAACAAAACCATACTAAATCAAACAAAAACGAAACAAGTTAAAAACAAACACAACCAAACAAATTTTTATTTGTTTTTAACAAAATATGAACCATCCAAACTCATAAAAAAAGAGGTGAAGGTGGCGGTGGTGGTTCATTTGCGGCTGAGAACACCAAACGCACCCTTGGTGCTTCTGAAAACCAAACGCACGCTGTGGGGGTTCGCACAACAGCGGTTGGTGGCGATGATGATGATGGCGTGATGATGATGGTGAATCGATAAGATGGTGTGATATGACCGAGGGGTGGTGACGAGAAGTTGTTTGGTCCGTGGAGTAGCGGCGATGAAGAATGTGGTGATAAGATGGTGTGGCGGTTGGTGGTTGGAGAGCCGGTGGGAGAGGTGAGACATGGTGGAGATGGTTGCGTGGTTGATGTGTGGTCGTTTTGGTGGATGACGATGGTGGAGGTGATATCAGGTGGTATTGCCGGATCTAGCCGGAGGGGTCGGAGACGACGACCGGAAAAGGTTAGGGAAGAAGAGGAACGAATAAGTGTTGTGTATAGTGGCTAGAGTAAAATAATAAAAACCCTGTGGACTAAGTATTTATACTTTGACATTTTAAAAATAAAGTGGAAAGTACCAAATAGTTTTGGGTATAATGTTTGTAAATATTAATTGTAGTTTTGTAAATTAATGGTTCGGGTCTCGTTTATGCTAGTTAACGAATGATTCAAAACACGAAAGTTGCGCCATTGCGTTAATTTTCCCATAAAAATAAGTATTTACATGACTAATATTTTTATAAAATTTTTTATAAAATAGTTTTAAATGTTATAATTTATTTTGATTTATCATGGGTAAGCATTGTCCGTAAAAAAATAACACTTTAATTTTAGTATTCCCGTTTTTAAAAAACGTTTAATGAATAAAATGGTAAATTAATTTATAAATACTTTAGTTAATAAAAAGTGATAATTAAATATAAATTTAGTTATTTTTGTGTCAGTACGCGTTGCGTGCGGAGTTCAAACCTTGCGAGTTATTTTAGTCATTTTCTGCTTGGTTTCAGGTCTCGGGTAAAACTGAAAAGTTGTCCAGAAAGTTCTTTTATGTTAAACGCCAGTATACCCTATAATTAATAACTCATTTTGGCGGGTCATTTTTTATAAGTCAATTTAGGATAATAAAATCATCTCGATTTTAAGTCAAATAAAGCAATGAAAAAATAAATTTGTAAAGGAGAGATAAAATATTATTTATGATTTATTATTTAAAAGACTGATTCAAAAATTTACCGGCTACGCGATTGTCGTTTTTATGTGACCGTAAAAGGTCAAAAAGTCAAGTCGGACCCAAAAAGTCAAAAGGTAAAATTGTCATTTAAAAATCATGAAAATCGCGGGGTGTGACATTACCTCCCCCTTAAAGGAATCCCGTCCCGGGATTCGATTTGAGTTAACCGATTTTGTGACCAAGAAGAGATTTAAGATTTAAGAATCAGTTTTAGACATGACGTTGATAACTTCATTCAGCAAAATTCGATGTTTCGACACCCCTTAGTATACATAAATTTTGGCTAGGTTTGACCAGGATATATAATCCATCAGAATAGGTATTTCAGAAAAATATCATTACAAGTTTTATGATTGGTATAAACGCGTTATAAAGAAAGTCCCATAATAGTGAAAACATCAAAGGATAAGGTGTAGGTACGTGGGTATGTCTGTATATGGGTTTCAAATGTTTAAGGGCAAAGTCTATTTTCTGATATCTGCAAGGTTCGACGATCAACATCGGACGAGGCTAATGAATGTAAATATTCAACTTACTTAGGAAGTACGAGGATGAATCATGACTCAACACACCATAAGCAGACGATGCGAATACAGTATAACCGAACGGCTCTAACCGCGACTTAATAAATAGACGCGCCGAAGAACGAGAAATAATAATAATAACGAAACGTTGCACACAACGTTTAATAACGAAATAGACGGCCATATATGTTTGTGCTTTAGTTTAGTCAACAAAATGTGTTTTTACGAACTTATTAAGTTTATGAAGATGTTACGACGTTCTTACGAAAAGTTACTATTTATAGAAAGTTTTCATTTTAGGAAAGTTTTTAGTTTCGGGACGTTAATAGCATCCCCTAATTTAATCGTTTTCCGCGTTTCCAAAAACAAACTAGTGAAATAATAGCGTCTAGCCAAAATCCTTAGCTCGCTAAATATATATAAAAACTTGCTATATTTAGAAACAACCAACGCAGGACCTTACTTTTAGAAAATTCCTAAACCCTCGTTTTAATATTAAAAAGTTCCACGAATATATTCAAAAACTTTCGACACTTAATAAACCTTTCGAAACATTTTTAAATGTCCGTTTTACCCTCATTTAAAACTCAGACCAGCAACTATATTTTCATAAATCACCCACGGACTTGACCATGAACTTGACCATAACACCGCACATATTTTTCCAAACTTAAACCCAATCCTTTCACTCAAAACCATCAAACAAAATCCACTATAAAACTAGCCTAGCCACACGCCATTTTTTGTTGCAACACACAAATCTCACACCTCTCAACACAACAGATAGATATATCCGAAATCATCAAGAATTTTCATTAAAATAATTATTCATTTTAATAATTTGAAAATCATAGCACAAACATATAGAGTCGGGAATCAAAAGTAAAAGTATAAGAATACATAGCAACAATAACTATAACAAACAGTGACGGAATGCGGAGAGTGAGAACATTTCGAGAAATAACATCCCCAGAATAAAAGTCAACGAATGTAGGGATCTCGCGGGAGAGCTTATGTGATAGGCGGTGGAATATTTCACGTAGTCGTTAGTTCGAGGATGAATCAAATCCATTAGCTCAAGAGTGCACAAGTCGGTTAGCTCCACAAACGGTTCATGATCGTAAGGATTTGTAAATTGCAAAATGTAAAAAACGTAACGAATAAATAAGGTAGTTTCAAGTGAGGTCTTAAGATTTTTGCTAAGTGGTGAGACGCGATTGTGTTTCTAGATCTTTTTAACAGATTCGGTGATTATCGGGTTTGAGTTCATACTCGTGTCATATCGGATACCATTAAGCCCACTCATTTATAATTTATTATTTACATAAAGAAGCGTCCTAATTTATGTAAATAATGAATTGATAAACTTATGATTCGATGATTTACAATTTATTTATTTAAATGAAGAGGCATCCCAATCCTTTTAAATAAATAGATTATAAATCATCCTACTTAACAATTTCTGATGCAATACGCGTACTCACATAAACTTCAAGGTGGTGAATCGCATGACGATGCAGGTGCTCCAATGAGTGTGGGACGAGTATTTAAAACTCGTCTTCAGAGACGGGGAGTAAAACAATCAGGGGAGAACGACATAGTGTTCAGAATAGTTGATGAGTACAACGGTTAAAGTAAATAAGATAAAGGTCTTTATGAACGAGTTAATATAGCAATTATCATATCAATCTTCCTATTACAAGTCCCGCCCATACAAGACTTGTAATACTTAGATTCACACATAATTCTATGTAAACAAAACTGTGACAGGTTTTGTGTAAAACAGTATTGTATAGGGTTTTGAAAAATAAGTTCAAGACCATTGCATCGCTCACAATGTCTTAGAAGAGTTTATATATATATATATAGACAACCTCCATATATGTAATCGGGGAAATATACGTAAGGCAAACGTAAATCGCAGAGAAAAGATGGCCGCAGAGAAAAGATAAGCGCGGTGAAAGATAAATGCAGGGCAGAGGTAAACCCATATCATAGCATGCTCAAAGATAAATGGTTCTTAGGTATACACCATAGCAAAAATATATATAAGGCACACATAAAAGCACGTAAGGATCACATACTGGTTATAGACTAGACCTAGATATTCTACCCAGATATTCTACCTGGTTCTCTATAACCTTGGCTCTAAAACCAATCTGTCACACCCCTAGACGGGGCCTGGACGGAATACGTGTCTGAGGGCGTGACGTCATCATATTTCGAACACAAGGCACGAGAAAACGACCACTAATGGACGTTTTGAAAATCATAACTCGTTGCATTATTTTTAAAAAAATAGATAAGTTTTACAAGTTTTAAATGAAATTAAACATTTGCGAAAGCGTAAGAAAAATGTAGCGGAAGCATAATTTGGTTTTCAAAAGACAACGAGTATGAGTGAGAAATAAAATCTTGATAATGATATCATATTGCACGTAGACTCCACATAGCACGTCAAAGAAGTCCAAAGCTAATCACCTGAGAAAAACATGCTAAAATCGGTCAACATAAAGTTGAGATGAATCCATAAATTAAGTAAAACAATATGTGAAAAAAACGTTTAGTAAATACAGCTTCACTCAAAGTATTATGAAAAGTATTTAACAATTTGAAATGTTCAACAAAAGCAGTGTGGACCACAAGTTATAGAACACATGTGACAGTTATAACAAATACAACTTCACATAAAAAGCATTTACGTTTGCACTAAGCTCATGACACCGAAGCTCAATTTAAAAGGAAGCATTTTATATGCCAAATAGTATTATATATTTTGCATCAAATATTATATAACACAAAAAGAAATAGTTAAGGTCAAAGTTGCAAAAGAATGACTTTAAAAGTTAATAGTGGACACTTATTTAGATACGGGAGGAGTAACGAATATCAGAATAACAGCGGTTGAACCGTTGAAGATAAACAAAAAAGGAAAAGTGAATATAAAATTTTATACCCTCAAATTGTTGAGGATTGGTGAATTACCTACTTTGGGGTAATGAATGATTGTATTACCTCTAACCAACCATCACTTTCGATTATCTTATCCATTCCTTAATATCTATAACCTCCAACAAAACATGCCCTAAGACTCACAAAAAGGTATAAAAAAGTATTTAGGGACTCATGAAAATTTGTGAGTCTCTGAGTACTTTTTTGTACTTTTATGGGTCCATGACTTCTTATTTTACGTTCATAGGGTACAAGTTAAAAAAATCCCATTAGAGTAATCAAAAAGTATTTTTAAAAAGATTTGTTGTTTTAAAAGCATAAACTCTTAAATTGTCACTTTTCGAATCTCATGACATTCACTATGATAAACCATTTTAAAGGTTTATGATTGTGTTATAACATTAATTTATAATCATTTTTGTATCCTTGGGTATGTGAGTGTCCCACCAACCTAGAGGTTGTGGGTTCAAGCCTCGCTGGAGGCATGTGTAAAATATATTGTGAGATATGTGGTATAGGTTGTGAAAAAAAATTTGCCGTTATAAAAAAATTATTAATCTTTTCAAGTTATATAAACACCTCACATAATTCAGGTGCATTAAATTATGAAAATGTTTAATATCTTAAATCTTTTCATGCCACACAAACTTAAAATCAATATTCACTATGATCCAAAATGGGATCCTCCAAAAGTTCTAAAGAATATAAAACGAATAATCTATATTACTTTATAATTTAGTACCTTTTAAATAAAGAAGTTTTAAAAAATTTAAGAAAAAAAACATTAATATAAAAACAAAATTCAATAACTTTTTACATACACATAAACAAAAGTAAAATCTAAAAAATTAATTGTCTTAAATTCATAAACATGTAACATCTTAAAATTTAATTGTCTTCAAGGATCATCTATAAATCTAGCACACCACATAACTCAATCAAAAACCATAAAAAAACACACATATCCGCACCCCACCAGCCGCCAGACCATACCTTCTATCAAAACCCACATCGCTCTCGTTGTCGTCGTTGTAGCTATAACTAGCTAGTTGACCACGAACCACAACCATCACAGCCAAACCACAATCTTCGAAAAAAAGTACTATTATTAATTTAATCATAACTGATTATGCAACAGAAAATTGTGTCGTTGAAAGAAAGCACTTTGAAAAAAATTATCGCCAGCAAATATAATCACACAGGTACTTGCCACCGCAACGCGCGGGCACCCGGCTAATCACTTTAAATATATTTAACTTGTCATCAAATTCTATGCCATATATCAAACTTTAAATTTCTTGTTACATGCAAGTAAATTGTTAGCTTTTTTAAGGGTAAATTACACTATTGGTCTCTGAACTGAGCCCCGTTTGTCTGTTCAGTCGTTCGTTTTGAAAATCGGCGAAAATGGTCTGTGAAGTGGTCATTTTGGTACGCTCTTGGTCCCAAGTACTAACTGTCGTTATTTTCTCCATTATCTCAACCAGCTGATAGGTATTTTGGTATTTTCATCAAAAAAACAATTTCACCATTGGTCCCTTATCCTTAAACGCAGTTATAAGAGTACTACTTTTCTAACTTAACACTATTTTTGTAACACAAAATGCAACCACCTACAACTTTCACTGCCACCTTCACCTTCACCTACCACCACTGTCTTCTTAAACCAAAACCAAAAGATCAACTAAAACTGAAGATCTAGAAGATGTATTGAGTAATTCTTGTTCTTGTTATAGATCTAATTTGTGTTTATAGATCTTACTGACTTTCAAGAGTAAAATAAATAAAGTAAAAGAAGAAGATAAAAAGACGATAGAGACAACCACTTTGACATGGTGATTGTGCGGCCATTAGATAAGGCGACCGATGTGGAGACGTTGATCATGAGAGTTCTACCGTTCTTGCTATGATAACCGGTAACTTGTCCAGGGTTAAGTATTATAAAATATTATAATTTTGTATTTTGAAGTCTTTCGACCTTGTCAGTTTTCCCGATGAAAGCTGAAAAGTTGACTTCAGTTGACTATTTCTTGTAAAACGGTTACGGTTTAACCGGGATTGTTGGAGGAGTCTTGAACTTCGGGAGAGAATCACCTTTGGTTCGTCTTTCCATTTCATAGTATTTGGTTGGTATTTTAAATAATTCCAGGAAGCTTTCCCGTGATCCCTGAAAAATCGTCACGCAACGCGTACCGGCACGGCAATTTTATTAGGAATAAGTTTAAGTGATTAGGAAGTGTGTAATGAGCTTATTTATTTAATAAATTCATGATTTTGGAAACGTTGGTTTAGAACGTTAATCGTTGATGTGTGATTTGAAAGTTTTCAGAAAAACGACCATTTTTGTGAAATTCGGTAAAAAGACTGTAACGGTCGTTGAAGTGTAAATTTTGAACAAGTCAATTTTGACAAAGCTTATTTTGGGAATTAAAATGTTTCACACTTGTGAGGATGGTTCGGTTAAGTTTTAAACAAAAATTCGTGTTTTCGGTCCTCACCCGGCCGACAACGTCTAAATAGAATTTTTGTAGCAGATTAAGGTGATATGTGTCGTATAAATAACCTAGATTTATGAAAAAGTGATTTCAAACACAAAGGCAATATTAATTAAACTTGGGTAACATTTTAAATCATCAAACTTTGAGCTTTTAAGTGATCCAGACACGAAAAGAAGAACCCGAGACCCTCCTAGGATCCCAATTAGACAAGATAGGCCATAGGGGGGGGGGGCAAGATGGCTATTTTCTAGAAACATTGTCTTAACCTAGTACTCATACATTCTCCCACCACCTCAAACCACCATTCATTCATTCATTCTGAAAACAAACAAATTTTTTTTTTCTCTTCTCTCTTTCTCTATTTCGAACGAATAACACCAAGGGGCAAGAATCATTTGATTTTTGAAGATCACCAAGAACACGGGGTTAAAAGATCGATAGTGGGTTGATATTAAATAGACGTGGGTTATAGAAAAAGGTTTTTGGGTCTTTCTCTTGCGTCAAAATCAAACCAAACTCGCCAAAGTTGTAAGTTTTCTAAATTTGATTTAAGTTGTACTTCTATGCTTATTATGGTATCTTAATACTAGTTGTACAAGTTGATCGTCATAAAAATCAATTCTTAAAAACGAAAAGTGTTAAGAAAGGGGTGTTTGTTTGCGTCAAACTCGAACAAGAGGAAACAAGGGTCGAAAGTTTGAATATTTTGGTTGTGGTGGTATTTTTATAATTTTGTCAAAGTACTTTTTGGGCTTATTTTGAAAGATGCTTAAAAATAAGCTTTGTTTGAGCTTATTTGATTGTTTGGGCTTTGGTTGGTTTCGGCAAAAGAAAGAAAAGAAGAAAAGAATACTAGGCTTATTATTTCGGCTTATTTTCGGCTTATGGCTTATTGTTTCGGCTTATATTGGCTTCGGCTTATTTTCGGCTTATGGCTTATTGTTTTGGCTTATATTGGCTTCAGCTTATGTTCGGCTTATGGCTTATTGTTTCGGCTTATATTGGTTTTGGCGTATGGCATATTTAGTTCGGCTTATATCTTGAGCTTATGGCTTATTCAGCTTATGGCTTATATGATTTCGAGTTATTATGTTTCAACTTATAATCAAATTTGGTTTATATTGTTTCGGCTTGTTATTGGCTTACAACTTATAATGGTTTTTAAGCTTATATTTTGGACTCATATTTTGGCTTCGGGCTTAAAATAATAAAACAGATTATGGAAAACTTAGAAAACATGTTTTGGACTTCTATTGGGCCTTAAGGCCCAATAAGCGAAAACTAGTGGTTTAATACGTTTAAAGTGGATTTTTAAAGTGAAACATGTTTCTTGTCAATATTAAATGTCGATGGAGGAAAATACGTTTTGTTAAAGTATTTTGGGATATAGAATTTGGCGTTTAGTCGGAAGACTGGTGAGAATTGAGAAAAGTACTTGGATTTGAGAATTTGGGAAAAAGTGTTGAATTGAGATTTTTAAAATCTTGGAAATATTGTATAAACGAATGGGTCATGCCGAAATTTTGTAAAAATCCCACACTTAGAAAATATTGTAAAAACTTATTTTGTGTCGATACGGTTAAAGGACGAAACGTAACTTTTAATAAACTTTAAGTGTCGAGATTTAACGATCAAGCGTGGATTATGTTAAAATGACAAGGTTTAATAATTACCCTTTTTAGCCGATAAAGAGACCAAAATAATAAAATATTATTATTTTATTATTCTAAATATATTCAAGTATATGTATACTTTAACATTTTGGAAATGTTTATTCGTTATTTTTGATCTTCGAACTCCCACTTATTTCTCGTCGGATTCTCTTGGACTGTGGGTCAGTTGTTTCGTTCAAGTTGTTGGATGTGTTTGAGTGTTTTGTATTGATGTCGCACTTAGCCCAAGTGTTTTGAGTCGTTTTGAGTAAATTACCACACAACCATAATATGAGATAACGATTTGTTTATGAGATAACGGTTTTGGTAAAAGATAACGGGTTGTTTATGAGATAACGGTTTTTGTAAAAGATAATAGTTTGTTTATGAGATAATGGTTTTGGTAAAAGATAACGGTTTGTTTGTGAGATAACGGTTTTGGTAAAAGATAACGGTTTGTTTATGAGATAACGGTTTTGAGATAAAGAGTAAAGGTTTTGTGATAAGGAAAGAGGTTTTTGTAACGGAATTGAGAATCTTGGTGTGAGTAAAGACGAATACTTGTACAATAAGACAACTTTGTATAAACATTAATAAAGTGTCGTAAATGATTAGGTCGTGGTCGGGTACTGCTGTGCGCTTGCGTTGAGATTATTTATGCGTTGAGTTTGAGATTTGTGCCGTTTGCATTATAATTATTGAGGTAAGTTCTCGTAGCCCCATTTTTCTACTATTTTTCTGTTGGGGGAAAATGATACTCAAATGTGTTTGAACTGGTTTTTATTTGAACTATGCGAAACATGGTTTTGTTTTTGGGACAATTATGTGCTTATGATTGCTATGTGAATATATGTGATGTAATTTTACTTGCGTGTACTATGTTTGGCACGGCAAGGGTGATTGGCAAGGAATTGCCATGTCTATTATGATTTTACTTGCTTGTACTGTGTTTGGCACGACAAGGGTGATTGGCAATAAATTGCCATGTCTATTATGATTTTACTTGCGTGTACTGTGTTTGGCACGACAAAGGTGATTGGCAAGAAATTGCCATGTCTATTATAGTCCTACCCTAATATAGTGCTCCAGCTGGTAGGCCCTTTAGGTGCGTAAGTGACATATTGTGTTTTCATGACTAACGAGGATGCTATGGCACGGTGATCGACTAGCGGGTAAGCTAGGTCATATTACATGATTAGCGGGGATGCTAAGTCATAGGTGATTCGCATATATTCACTATCATATTGCACTATTGTCCACTGTTTTGAGATATTGGCACAGCTTTTGGGTTTAAGGTCAAACCTACGAGCTCACCAACATTATTGTTGACGTTTTCGAGTATCATTTTCAGGTGTGTCAATTAAAGGTATGTGAATGATGTTGGAAGAGCAAAGATGTAAACCCAAGGGGATTGGGTCAAGATGGGTTTTGTTTATTTTATTGTCAAGTCTCAACTTGTAAAATTTATGTAAACCCAAATTTCTTTTCTTGTAAATTGTAAAGTGTATGATCTTGTATCTTGTGCGATGAACGGTATCGTCGCATCCCGTGTTTCCGCCACTGACGGGGTGTGACAGATTGGTATCCAGAGCCAAGGTTATAGAGAATGCCGGTTTTTATAAAATAAAATAAAAACGCAACTATAACCAAAGTGAAGTCTGTTTTTAGTAAAACCTCGAACATGACGAAAGTCAACTAGCCCGAGCAGTTCACGGTATTTCCTAAATTACGCATAGCCTGATCAACTATGCTTAATTCATGAAGGACTATGAAATGATGGGGTTAGTTTTCTAAAGTTATGTTGGAGGAGGGAAGGGATGTGTGAGTAATGAGACCACCTAAAAATGATAGGGATATAAGTGAGAGAACACTTGCGAGATGCTTGAGTTTGAGATCATATTGATTTTAGGATTGTCATGCTGCCTTAGTAGTAGTAGTGTGCGATGCCTTGAGAATGTAGGTAAAATTATCGCGGGTAGCGATGTTGATTGATTGATGTTGGTCGTGCTTGCCTTAGAGTAGTGCATGTTGCCTTGAGAGTTTTAGTGGAAATGTCGCAGGTAGCGATATGAATTAAGGATATGCTTTTTGTGGATTATGTGCTCTATGTGATGACCAGAAGTGCCTGTTCGGTATCAAACCTGGTCGGTGTTTATTTGTTGTTCGTATTCTTCTCGATATATTTAATATTATAATTTTATATCTATATATATATATTATATTATTTATATATTATATATTATTTTATATATGATTACGATTATGAACGTCTAATTTCGAACGCTATGATGATTTGTATATGTAAGCATAATGATGCTGTTAATTTGGATAATGATATTTTATGAAATATTTATACCCTTCTTATCGTGTTATCACAGGATGTTTACCCCAGTGTTTGTTGACCCAGAGATTTCCACCCAGGCTGACGGAGCTTAGAGCCCCCGAGTGCCCGTACCATTTCCTGAGGATCCTTATGAGGCTATTAGGCAGGCTTGTTTAGTTGAGACGGACACTGAGTCCGAACCTTTTGAGGACCCTGTTGAGACTGAGACACCTGAGTCACCCCACACTGTAGCATCACCCACTTCACTACCTGATAGTACACCACCCACACGTCATGCTGAGGAGTCAGAGGATTCTGACACGTCCGGTGCGAGATCCACGTCATCGGATTTCACCGCACCACTTTCACCAGATCACCCACTTACCCATACTTCACCCACCTTGGTTCCATTTCTCCGTAGGACCGCACGTATGGCCGTGCGTGTTCCGCCTGCGATGTCACCTGGCCTCTCTGCCAGTATAGCAGAGGTGGCAGCTATGTCTGATTCAGCATTCCGTAAGAGGTTTAGGTCCTCTTACGAGAGTTCACCATCATCATCACCACCAGACCTTCCTTCACGGAAGCGTTCTCGGGGTACATCTGAGTTAGTAGAGGATGATGAGGAGGAGGAGGACGAGGAGGTAGAGGAGAGTTTAGATTCTGATAGTGAGAGCGAGGACGCAGAGGACGAGGGTCCTACTGCAGAGGACGAGGGTCCTGCTGCAGGGGACGAGGGTCTTGCTGCGGGGGACGAGGGTCCCGGTATGAGAGTTGAGAGTCTTGGTTTAGGAGGGGATGAGGCTGTACCTGAGGGTCAGCAGCGGGCAGCCCCGGTTGTGGAGACAGCCATGGGTGAGCCTCTAGGATTGGGTTATGGGGCGTTGAGACGCCGGGAGATAGCATCGAGAGAGGGCCAGATGCCTAGTGTATTCGAGGTAGGTCAGGGTTCTGGATCTGTACCAGAGCCTGAGAGACCAGAGAGAGTGTCGGCACTTAGGCAGCCCACACTCACTACATGGATAGACCCAGAGGATGGTAGGGCTTACATTGATGTTCCTGCTTACCCACCACCAGCACCACCTGTTCAGACACCGCCATCTCCTGAGTGGTCGTCTGGTTCACTTCCTGTTTCTCCAGCACCTTCTATCGTTCCTTCACCTATTTCATCACCCATGATACCACTGACCGTTCCATCGCCTGTAGCTTCACCCGCTACGGCTGAGGCTGAGGGATTTTTGACTGAGTTGGGAGCCCAGGTTGAGATGCAGGGAGGATTGATTCATGATCATACGGTACGATTAGGGGAGCTATCACCTGCTTTGTTTGAGAGGTATGATAGGGATATAGGGGAGTTGTTTACTAGGTCAGGGGCAGTCAGGGATGAGATCTTCTCCCAGAGATATCGACTTAGGAGCCTAGAGCATGAGCAGGAGAGGGTTGCAGTGACTTTTGGAGCGATTTGGAGACCAGTATTAGCCCTGGAGTCGTGGGCAGGTCAGACGGATGCACAGAGAGCAGCTCTGTGGCATGCCATTAGTGATACGCAGATGGAGAACCGGGAGTTGCGATTACAGATCGCAGAGGAGAGGCGTGCGCGGTTGGATTTGGCTGAGATTGTTGATAGTATGAGGAGAGGGCAGGAGCCCAGAGGAGATGTGTAGGATGTACGAGGTTTGGTTAGTAGTTTGTGTATATCACTAAACCGAGTAGCGTCGGTTAGTGTCGGTATTATGACTAGAAAAGTTTTATTTTAGTAGTGGTAGTTATGACAAATCCTTATTAGTCGTTAGATGATTTGTATCGAAATCATTTTTATGATAGTGAAGGAAATTTTGTTCGGATTTTTTTGTGATTAGCAGTATTTTGCGTTATTATCGGTTGGATGGATAAGATCAGTGCTAATGAACACAGTTACCCGTGCGTGGTTGTGTTACGATTAGTCGCTCGTGTTAGGGTGGACACCCATTCCTTGTGAGGGTTAGTATACGATTTAGTTGGAATATTCCGTAAACTTGAAATATTGATGCGTAATTTCTTTTAAATAAAATTACATCAGGTTTTACATTTATAAAACCTTAACTACCTCGACTATTCCTACGCACTAAAGAGCAGTGTACCCTATCGTGTATAGTATAGTGATTGGTAAGTACGGGTGTCGACCCAAAGAACGGTTTGTGTCTCTAATTGTCTAACTGATTTATTAATCTACCTAAGAAAGCAGTAAAGAAAGCATGTTTAAGTTTTAGTAGAATTATTGCAGGATGCTTAGGTGGTAAGCCTTGCTGTCGAAAAAGGAATTGGCATAGTGGCAGACAACTAGAAAGGATAATTGCATTCAATGATCTTATGTGCAATGTCTCATTACAACTTTAGAAGGGGTCTAAATTCGTTAGGTCTAGTTTTGTAGATGTACCTAACCTATATGAACTGAGTGGAATGGACTCGCAAGGAGAATTAACATATTCTCAGTTTACAGTGATTAAGGTTTTCTTTTAATTATGAGATACATTTTATCTAACAGGTGGTCTCCTATTAGCTTGCACTCCTAACGAGGGAATTAATGCTAAGGGCTCTAACCTCATGGGTAAAGGGTGAACAACTACAAGTGTTGGTATCCTGTAATCAATCGCGTGTACAAAGGTTAAGCGGATCACTCAAACCTCGTACACACTCAACCTCATATCAAAAACCTAGCAGGGAGTTCAAGGATTTCAAAACATACTACATAAATTAATAAAGGAGCAACTAAAACAATAATATCCTAAATTAATAATCATAAGGCTAATTAATTAATTAAATGTAAATGAACAATTAATAAAGCATAATAAATAATCATAACATCAATAATTATAGCTAAATCTAATAAGTCAAAATAACATAATTAAATTGACCACAGAAAATTAAAGCATGATTACAAACAGTGCTAAATTAATGCTCTCGATCCCCAAGTTGAACGCCATGACAAACCCGAAGGGTTCGCCCTATACTACTGTTGTGCAGCTTCCACTCCTTTTCTTATGTACGGCTGAACTCCACCGAATGAGAATGACTTGAATGATATCATATATATATATAACAAGCAAATGAACCCGCGCGTTGCGGCGGGGCTAATTTTTTCCCGAATAATTATTTTTTACGTTTCGGGGGTTTTTTTTGGGCGATGCGTTATGCTGGGCTAATTTTTAATATTTTCTTTTTTTGTATGATTCGGGGAAAAAAATTTGCGTTGGGACGGGCTAATATTTTCCCGAATATTTTAATTGTTCGACACCCTACTTACCACAAATCTACCACCGACCGGGTACACTACCCGTTAAAGTGTTGTTTTTAGTTAAGTCGGCAAAATATAAATTTAAAACTTGAATCATAAAAATATGCACCACAGAATGACACATCAATAACCTAGATTTATGGAAAAATGATTTTAAACGCAATAGGAATATTAATTAAACTTGGGTATGTTTTAAATCATCAAACTTTAGGCTTTTAAGTGATCCCGACACGAAAACCCGAGACCCTCCTAGGATCCAAATTTGGATGAAATAGGCTATAGGGGGCAAGATGGCTATTTTCTAGCAACATTGACTCAACCTAGTACACATATATTCAACCACCACCTCAAACCACCATTCATTTATTTATTTTGAAATCAAACACAAAAAAAATTATCACTCTCTTCTCTCTCTCCCCCTCTCTATATTTCGGACGAACAACACCAAGGGGAAAGAAACATTTGATTTTTTTGAAGATTACCAAGAACACAGGGTTAAAAGATCGATAGTGGGTTGATATTAGATAGATGCGGGTTATAGAAAAAAGTTTTTAGGTCTTTCTCTTGCGTCAAAATCGAACCAAACTCGCCAAAGTTGTAAGTTTTCTAAATTTGATTTAAGTTGTACTTCTATGCTTATCATGGTGTCTTAATACTAGTTGTACAATTTGATGGTCATAAAAATCAATTCTTGAAAACGAAAAGTATAAGAAAGGGGTGTTTGTTTGCGTCAAACTCGAACAAGAGGAAACAAGGGTCGAAAGTTTGAATATTTTAGTTGTGGTGGTATTTTTATAATTTTGTTAAAGTACTTTTTGGGCTTATTTTGAAAGATGCTTAAAAATAAGCTTAGTTTGGGCTTATTTGATTGTTTGGCCTTTGGTTTGTTTCGGCAAAAGAAAGAAAAGAAGAAAAGAATATTGGGCTTATTATTTCAGCTTATTTTTGGCTTATGGCTTATTGTTTTGGCTTATACTGGTTTTGGCTTATGGCTTATTTAGTTCGACTTATATTTTGAGCTTATGGCTTATTTGGTTTCGGCTTATTATGTTTTGACTTACAATCGAATTTGGTTTATATTGTTTCGGCTTGTTATAGGCTTATAGCTTATAATGGTTTTTAAGCTTATATTTTGGACTTATATTTTGGCTTCAGACTTAAAATAATAAAACGAATTATGGAAAACTTAGAAAACATGTTTTGGACTTCTATTGGGCCTCAAGGCCCAATAAGCAAAAACTAGTGGTTTAATACGTTTAAAGTAGATTTTTAAAGTGAACATGTTTCGTGTCAATATTGAAAGTCGATGAAGGGAAATGCGTTTTGTTAAAGTATTTTTGAGATATAGAAATTGGCGTTTGGTCAGAAGGTCGCGAGAATTGGGAAAAAGGTTTGGAATTGAGAATTGGAAAAAAATATTTGAACTTGAGGACTTAGAAAAATGTTTAGAATTGAGATTTTAAAATCTTGGAAATATTGTATAAACGAACGGGTCATGCCGAAATTTTGTAAAAAATCCCACACTTAGAAAATATTGTGAAAACTTATTTTGTGTCGATACGATTAAAGGACGAAACGTGACTTTTAATAAACTTTAAGTGTCAAGATTTAACGATCATGCGTGGATTATGTTAAAATGACAAGGTTTAATAATTACCCTTTTAGCCGATATAGAGACTATTTTATTATTATAAATATATTTGAGTAAAAAGTTACTACTGCTAGTACAAACTTACTACTGTTAGTATAAAGTTACTACTACTAATGCATATTAGTGCTGCTTAGAGACTTAGAAGAAAAACTGCTAAGTAGTTACTACTGCTAGTACAAAAGTTAATGCTGCTAGTACAAAGTTACTACTATTAGTGTATTAGTTACTATTGCTCAAGAAAATATTCTAAGTAGTTAGTACTGCTAGTGTAAGTTAGTACTGCTAGTGTAAGTTAGTACTGTTTGTTAATGCTGCTTATGTGATAAGCATTGAATATTTATTGAAAAGATTTTATATACTTAGGAAAGTATTGTAAGCCGAGTAGGACTCTTTGGTGTATAAAATGAGGTCCTAAGGTATAGAGATTGATGTACCAAATCTCATACACATCTCATATACATCTTTTTATATTTTTTTTATTATAGCTTCAAGGTCTTTGTAACCCTAATACTGGTAGAGTATTTGTATTATTATCATTAATAATATTTGAGCTTATTTGTTATATTGTGTATTCATTGTTTTACTATTTCATTGATAATTCTTCTTAACATTAAAGATTAGATTTCGCATAATCTTTAATATATTTAAACTAAATTTCTATTATAGTTGTGTTAGATTTATCTAATGTAACTAAACCTTAAACAAGCATAATGAATTCGATCTATTAAAGTGGGACCAACAAGTGGTATCAGAGCTTTTATACTCCTTGATACACTTGTTCAACAAATGGTATAAGAGATTGTATACTCCTTGATACACTTGTCCAACAAGTGGTGTTAGAGCTTATTGAGAAGCTTTGAATAAGAAGAATATGTTTTTATACACAAGATCTTGCTATAAGATACGGATTAAGATTATGCACACATGGTGGCTGCATTCAAAGTTCCCATGCTCAAACCTGGTGAGTATGAGATCTGGAGGATGAGGAATGAACAATATATCCAGATGATAGACTATGCACTGTAAGAAGTCATATAGAATGGTGCAACCTTGCAAAAAACAAAAGTTATGGAAGGAGTTATGACAGCAATGCCTATTACAACTGTTGAAAAAAAAGCTCAGAGAAGATTGGAGGTGAAAGCTAGATCTAATTTAATAATAGGCATTCCCAATGAACATCAATTAAATTTTAACTCTATAAAGGATGCTAAGTTGTTGCTGGAAGCTGTAAAAAAGAGATTTGGTGGGAATGCTGCTACTAAAAAAACTCAAAGGAATCTCTTAAAGCAGCAATATGAAAACTTCTCTGCTCCAAGCTCAAAGATGCTTGATCAAACTTTTGATAGGCTTTAAAAGCTTGTGAGTCAATTGGAGCTTTTGGACGAAAAGCTTTCACAAGAAGATGTTAATCAAAAGTTATTAAGAAGTTTATCACCTGAGTGGAACACACATGCTGTTATGTGAAGGAATAGAGCTGATTTGGATACAATGAGCATGGATGATCTCAACAACAACCTCAAGGTGTATGAAATAGAAGTTAAAGGGATGTCTAGCTCAAGTTCAAGTACACAGAACACGGCTTTTGTGTCCTCTTCAAATAACAACACTAGCAGCACTAATGGAGAAGTTAATACTGCTCATGGAATTTCTACTGTCAGCACTCAAGTTAATGCTGCTTACTCTACAAATATTAATAACTTGAGTGATGCTGTTATTTGTGCATTCTTTGCTAGTCAACCAAATAGTCCTCAACTTGTACATGGAGACTTGCAACAAATCCATCCAGGTGACATTGAAGAGATGGATTTAAGATGGCAAATGGACATGTTGACTATGAGGGCCAGAAGGGTTTTAAAGAATACAGGAAGGAAGCTTAGTGTTAATGGTAATGAGACTATTGGTTTTGATAAGTCCAAAGTGGAGTGCTACAACTGCCATAGGAGGAGACATTTTTCTAGGGAGTGCAAAGCTCCAAGAAATCAAGACAACAAGAACAAGGAAAGCTAAAAAAGAAGTGTGTCTGTGGAAATAGCTACTTCCACAACTTTGGTGTCATGTGATGGTCTTGGTGGATATGACTGGAGTGATCAGGCAGAAGAAGGACCTAATTATGCACTCATGGCTTTCTCATCTTCAACTTCTAACTCAAAGGTATCCAATGATTCTATTTGTTTAAAATCTTGTTTCGAAACTGTTAAACTTCTTAAATCTCAAAATGATCAACTATTAAAAGATTTAAAAAAATCAGAGTTCATAGTTCAAGGTTATAAGCCAGGTTTAAAGTCAGTGGAAGAAAGACTTGAATTTTATAAAACAAAATGAGTATATTTATGAAGAAAAGATTAAGGTCTTAAAATGGGAAATTCAAGTAGAAGAAATAACTATTAGAGAGCTTAGGAAGAAGCTTGACATAGTTCAAAAAGAAAAAGATGGCATTCAACTTAATGTAGATAAATTTGAAAATGCATCTAAAAGTTTAAATAAGCTTATAGAGTGTCAGATAGTTGATAATTGCAAGAAAGGTTTAGGCTGTGAAAAGTATATAGCAGTTCCACCTCCCTACACAGGAAAATTCATGCCTCCAACACCTGACTTGTCTTTTACTGGTTTAGATGAGTTTGTTAATGAGCTTGTAGTTGAGAACAGTAAAGCTAAGTCTAGTGAAAAAGAACCTAAGGTAGTTAGGAAGAATGATGATGCCTCAATCATTGAAGAATGGGTGTCAGATGATGAGGAAGAGGATGTGTCTCAGCCTAAAATTGAAAAGAAAACAATTAAGCCTAGCATTGTTAAGAAAGAGTTTGTCAAATCTAAACAACAACCAAAAACTGCTAGGAAAACTGTTAAACAAGTTGAGCAACCTAGGCAAAACACTCACAGTTCAAGAGGCAATCAAAGAAATTGGAACAATATGATGTCTCAAAAATTAGGAAGCAATTTTAAGATATTTAATAAGGCATGTTATGTGTGTGGAATCTTTGATCATTTGCAAGTTGATTGCAACTACCATCAAAAACAGTTTCAAAATTAAAGGATGGTAAAACCTGTTTGGAACAATGCTCAAAGGGTGAATCATCAAAACTTTACTAAAAAGACTCGCCCCTGTGCTAAAAAGAACATGGTTCCAAGAGCAGTACTAATGAAGTCTGGTCTAGTATTCATTAATACTGGTAGACAAACTATTTCCAAAACAGCAATATTAGTTAATACTGCTAGACAAGTTAATGATGCTCACTCAAAAACAACAGTGAATTATTGCTAGACCAATGTCATATCTTTCTAAAATAGCACATTCAACTGTTAAGAGGCCCATTTATAAACAGTAATATTAATTAAAAGGTTAATACTGTTAGGGGTAAAAAAATTAATACTGCTAGACCAAAAGTAGTAGTTAATGCTGTTAAGGGAAATAATGCTAATGCTGTTAAGGCCTCAGCTTGTTGGGTTTGGAAACCAAAACATAAAGTTTTAGACCATGTTTCTAAACACAACAATGCATCAATCACCCTGAAAAAGTTTAATTATGTTGATGCACAAGGAAGATCCAAGTCAATGATGGCTTGGGTCCTCAAAAGAAACTGATTTTCTTACCATATGTGCAAGGCAATCCACAAATGGATTTACAGGATCAAGGAGTGATTGATAGTAGATGCTCAAGGCACATGACAGGAAACATGTCCTATCTTACAAACTATGAAGAGATAGATGGAGGATATGTTGCTTTTTGGAGGGAATCCTAAAGGAGGGAAAATCACAGGAAAAGGTACCATTAAAACTGGTAATCTATATTTTGAAAATGTGTATTTTGTAAGAGAGTTAAAGTTTAATCTCTTTAGAGTCTCACAAATGTG
>BQNB010011581.1:12500-14155 GCA_026074375.1 Tanacetum coccineum
CTCTTTTTGGCTTATTTTTAAGCCACTTAAAGGGGTCTTTTGGCTTAATAGCTTATATGGGCTTAAAGCCAGCACAAGTGGCTTACTAGAAAAGCAAAGAAAACAAAATTTGGAACAAAGACAATCTAGGAAAAAGAGCTGAAAAGGTGGCTGTTGTGCATTAGGGCAAGCTTGACAAGGAAAATAGGGCTAAAAGCCAGCTTATGAATAAGCTGGCTAATAAGCTCTATTTTTAAAACCTAGCTAAAACAGATGGAATCTAGCTCCTAGTGAACTTGTAAACAAAATTTTGAAAGCTAAAAACAAATTTTAATGACTGAAAATTAGAGATGAAAAAGGCTATTTGAAACTGAAAATTTTGACTTAAAATAGTTTTGACAGATTTTGAGAGACACAAATAAAACCCAAAGGATTATAACCTACTGCATTATACTCTTAAAAAGGACACTAAAATGACTCCAAAGCTAGCTTAAAGATTTGATTAGGAATCCTTAGTCTAACTAGCACTTCAAAACTGTTTTGTCAAAACAGTTTTTGAGGTCTACTTAGAAACGACTCAAAATTAACTATAAGGCCTTAAAAATCTTGAAAACAGATTTAAAGAAGCTTAAAAAGGATGGCCAAAGTTGCCTTAATGGCCCAAAAGGATTTTATCACAAAATGACCCATTTTAACCCATTGTCCCAAACACCCCTTTATATTTTCTTACTTCTTTTTTAAAACTGATCTAGAGGGTTTTAAGGGTCACTTCCCAAAAACAGATTGTTAACTAAGTAAAATAAGTTAAGCTAAGCAGAAATTGAACCCTAATAAGCATTTGAAATAAGCTGAGACCAAATAAGCACTATTTAAGCTATAAATTGCCAATTTACTCTAAAACTTGAATTAACATACTAGGATTACTAAAACTAACAAGTTAGGCATTCTTTAGTATATTTAAATGAAATTAAGCAATAATAAGCCCTACAATAAGCTAATGCTACAGTAACAAAATAAAGAAAATGGGAAAATAAGCTTACAAAGCTCCAAGCTTATGGCTGATGGATTAAGCTTTTTTTTTCCACTAAAAAAGCCTTAATTTCATTTCATTAGTCCCCATGGACTTAAACCATTGCGCTCCAAATATACACAGTGCTCCAATTCTTCTTGGCTTATTTTGACTTTTCAAGTCAAACTCTTGACTTTGGTTTGAAATAACCAATAAGCTATTAATTAGCTTAGGTTATTCCAATCTTTCTGCTTAGATGAGATTAGAAGCTAAAAAAAATCGATTTCCACAATTAATAACTGAATTAAGAGTGCAAAAACAAGATTTTAAAGAACTTCAAACTTTCATTAAACTTTTAAAAAGTGAAGTACAATGCTGAAATTTAAAAGACTGAATTTAAATTACAATTAAAAGATAAAAAGCTAAAAAAAATAATAATCAATCTCCTGGAAATGGCATCAATTGGGGGGTATTTATACCCGAAAACCAAAAAACTTCAATCCTTGGAGTTGTGCTTCTTTACTGAGGTAAAAAGGCACATTTGTGCTAGTTTGGTGAGAGTGGAACTCAAAGATGCAATCCTATGCGATTCTTTAAACTTCATCACAGCCGTGGGTTTAGTCCTTGGTAGTTGTGGGATTGCCAACTTGGCAATGGGTTTAGTGGA
>BQNB010011581.1:16097-53597 GCA_026074375.1 Tanacetum coccineum
ACACACTCAACCATTGTGCTACAATAGCTCATCCGTGAGAAGTTGCATTCGTTTATTATTTATATACATTTTAGGCCTTTTAGTATAATAAGTTGTTTTGGCTTATTGCACAGCTTATTCGATAAGCTTTTTTCACGAGCTTATTTTTCCTAGATTCTTCACTATTCAAGCTATTTTTCGTAATTTTTCCAGTTTTTTTATAAATAGTTTATTATTTTAAAACATTTAATTTTGATAAAATCATTTTTAATTCATAAAAAATTATAAAAAGTCAAAAAAATATAATTCTTTTTTAGAAAATTTTCTTTTAACATTTAGAACCTAGGAAAATTAGATTTGCTTTCGTAGGACTTAAATTGCAAAATCTTGTTTTTTAAAGAACGGGATTGAATCCCGTTCATATTTTTAGTGATTTTTAGCTTAAAACTATTTTGTTTTTGGTCTAGTTTCCTTTGCCCTAGCTTTTTAGTTAATTAAAACTTATAAAAACCAAAAATATCATTTTAGGACTTAATTTTGTTAATTTAGGGTTTTTAGGTCCCATTTTGGATTCCCGTTGTGCGTTTTAATTAAAATTTGTCTTCCCTTAAGTTTTTTTTATTTTTGCCTTAATTTTCCCGTAGTTTTAAAAAACTAATATCAATCTTGTTCCATTCAAGCATCAATTCTCAAAATGACTCTCGACTTTCAATTGCATTCCTCGTTGGGGATAACGACCCGGGAATCATACTCCCGGATTACTATAATTATGATTTTTTTTATTCTTACCCTCTTATCTTTATATATTATAAATAAATTATAAGTATATCTTATATTTATAGTTATATATTATATATTATAAAAAGGTGTAGATAAAAAAACGTGATCAATTATCCATTTAGCGTACTATTTAAAACGTTATTTCAAAACAAGCATTAAACGTTAATGTTTACATCTAAACCCTAATTATATGTAATGTATAAATATAAAATGAATGTGCAAGCCTTTAAAGCATGTGTACAAGTATCAATACACAACATTTGAATATCTTTTCCCTCCTGAATCAAGTTACAACTTTCTAAAGCTCAATGTACAAGTCAATAATGCAAGAAAGTCAAACTAGGTCATTTTACCTCTAAATTCATTCTAGCTTCTTACTACCACTTTAACACAAGGTACAAGCACTTAATGCATGTCTTCTAAACCTTAAACCTAATCCCTAAATCATTCTAAAACCTAATCTAAAACCCTAAACCCTAAATGAAACCCTAAAACCCTAATTTTACTTTTAACCTAAAACTAAACCCTAAACCTTAAAACTAAGCCCTAAACCTTAATCCTAAACCCTAAACCTTAATCCTAACACTAATCCTAAACCCTAAACTATCCTAAACCCTAACCCTAACACGAATTATAACCCTAAAACCCTAACCCGAAATCAAACCAACCCGTCACCCCTTTTTCTTTCATTTTGACCCATTTTAAACCAAAGCTGGCACCCTAGCACCTTAAGCACCTCTATGACATCACCACCATGTCACCAAGAAACCTACCAAGTACCTCCATCACCTCCTTGTAAGCTACTTATAAACAAATACCTCCTTGTCATCCTTGTGGTTAGCTGTGACCCTCATACACCCTTCCACCTCTCTTAGCTACTATCCTAGGACTTAATACTCATCACTAGCCTTTCATAGTCATTACTCTACAGCCCTTAATCCCCACAACAAGAAAACTTGGGCACCAAGCTCATTTGAACACTATAAATAGCCGAAACAAGCAACCTTTTCATTTCATACTTCAAACTCAAACACACACTCAAATGGAGTTCCAGCCATTCTTTAGCAGTATTAGAAGATCAAGTAAAGTCCTTAAGCTCATAATAGAAGCCAATAATCAAGAGAAAAGAACCCTTGAAGTCGTTACTAGGCGTACGAACTCTAAAACCCCATTTCGACCCATTTTAGCTCAAGTAAGCTCAAAATCTTGTTCAATAAGCTTATAATCTGTATTAGCATGTTCATAATACTCTTAAGATCATATATGAACTCTTGTTAAAACCTTGAATCCTCAAACCCATGTGTTTTTTATTAAAACCCTAAAAAAGACCCGTTTTGATTTTCTAGCTAACGAATCCTTTTTCTAAACTTTTGTTACGTTAGAACATCTTATTTTAACTTATTCTAATAAGCTAACCTGCAAATATCATTTGAAACCCTAAAATAAGCTTGCATGGCTTTTTGGACTTGATTTGTAAATTATTTCCATGCAAGGGGTATATATCATAACTTTCTAAAATTTGTAACTAAAGGGGCTGAAAATGTCATTATTCCAAAGTTATAACTATAAGGACCTATCTTGCCAAGTTTCAAAGTTAAAGGTTTAAATTATATATACTTTATATATAAAGGACTAAACTTGTAAAAGTTTTTAAATCGAGGGTATATATTACCATTTTTGCAAACTTAAAATTATAAAATATAATACTTTATATAAATTATAAAAATATATTAATATTATAAAACTTAATTTTATTAAAACCCGATACACTTATCGCTATTAATCAACGATCGACGCATTATAAAACAATTACGTTATATATTTAACGTAATTTATCATCGATTAACTTTTGAAGAAACTTAAAATCTTATCGTATCACGTTACTAGGGAGCTTCATGTAAGGAGTTTCATTTGGGTATACGTTTTGACGAGTTTGCTGGATTTACGATTTAAAGTGTCCTGGCTCCTCAAACGTTTACTACATGACCTCTGAATTATGATGGCCCGAACAGTGATACAATATTTTCATAAATTAATAAATCAAAGTAATACGTTAAACTTTATAAAGTTTTGAAACATAAACCATCACACTAAGACTTGACATATTACCCCAGGTTACGTGACGAAGCCGTTATTTTCACTTAATATACTTTTGCCATCAATCAGATTTCCTGTGACAACCCGAGAATTTCCGTTCAATAAGTTAGCCGTTTCCGTGTAGTAATTTGAATTTTTAAATGTTTCGTTTAGCTTTACCGTTTAACCGGGAAGTTGTTTCGTTGTTATCTGAGAATCGTCTCCGGGAGCGAACCGGGACACCAAACGTTGTAGTATTTTGGCAATATCCGCGTTTTTATGTTTTTAAGCAATATTTAAAATTTCGTAATTTTTCGTGATACCGTTACTCGTTTCGTTACTTACGTGCTTCGCATTTAATTTATACTTATACATGTGCATGCAAAGTCTTGGAAATTAATTCACAAAGAGCACTAGTGATCCTAGAAAGTGGGAAAAATTATTTTTGGTCCCCTCCTTGGCTTGTCATAACCGGTTACACATGATCATACATGCATGGGATCCTTTTTTTTTGAATTTTGCTACAAGTTAACAAGTATAACTAACACCCTACCAAAATGGCTAGTACAATGTCCTCCCATGCTCTCATTTGTAGATCAAAATGGTCCCCTTTGGTTCTTTTGTCTTGAGCTCGGCACACACACACACACACACACTAGTAGTGTGTGAAGTAAACATCTTGATATATATACTCCATTCTATGATCATTTGTTCATTCCATACACACACATAAAACTTTACTTCATCTTTTAAATGAACGATAACTAAATTTTTCCAAAAACGTCTCTTTTGAGTCGTTTTATATGATTACGACTGTTGTACTATGAAGTAATACCCCAGATTAGCTTCCGCTGCTTATATTTTTCAAATGGGTGTGTGATAGATTGGTATCAAGACATGGTGTTTTATAAGATACAATAAAATCTTGACTATAGACTACTTTCTTTTTTCCATCCAAGAAAAGGCTCCTAAGTGCCGCTACATCTCCCGCATAGTACGGTAAAGATACATAACTATAATACTATTAAATAAATAATTATAACTATTTTTACTGGTTGTTAACAGTCATGTTCCTCCCCCACCTATCCTACCCCATACTAATGTTGATAAGGAATGCACTTTTTACCTCGCAAAAATTATATTGGCTATACTTCAACCTTACCGAACTATTTCCCAGCCACACCGGGAAACATCTCCTCTGGCTTTTCGGAAAATTCTAAGAATGATGAAATCCTATCTGTATTCTCACCTTTCTACGATAATCCATATATGAAGGACATGCAAGCATTTTATGCTAAGGAATCACCTAGTCCACCACCAGATCCTATTTTGACTTCATATCCGGTATTACCACCATCACTACTGTTTGATCCCCAATATTTCTTTGTTCCTGAAGAATTATTACCACCTAAGAAGCAAATCCATCCCCCATCTTCTTCCTCAACTACGTTATCTAATTCATCTCGGAAGCAAACCTGTATCCTAGTACCGCCATCTTTCTCAACTTATACTCATACCCCACCTCAGATATATGAATTAGGAAAAAGTTCTATCAAAATGCATGTAGAACACCATGAGAAACAAATTGAAAGCATTTTGAATTACTTAGAAGAACTCTCTTTTCACTATATTGAGAAAATGAAAGAAAGACAAGTTATGATAGGATACTCCATACCAAGAGATTTTATGAAGAAAAACCAAACTTAATTAACCCGCACACAGATACTTGCACTACCTGAAGATGCATTTGTGATAGAGAGACAAATTGGCTTTTTTTTTACTTTAAGGATTTCGGATTAAGAAATACCACCTTGATGAAAAATCCAAGAATCGCCATCAATTATATATGAAGAATCGTTCATTGGACACACTTCGTAAACTCCAAGACAAACTGATCGAACCATATCTTAAACTGCTTTTTATCTAAGGACACGTAGCATAAGCATCAACACCTATCAGATTTTGGGATATATAAGATATGTAAGATAAGTTATCTATAAATAAAAATTGTAATTCCCTTACACCTTACCATTTCAACATCATATATGTCATTCTCGTTATTTCCGTCTTCATCATCAAGAACAACATCATCAATTAGGTCAACTACACCACCACCAGATTATCCCTTGATGAGTCTATCTTTGCAGAGTTAGATAACTACAATATGAAACATGACCACTACCACTGGGAAAGGCACCAGTCCGCAGGAATCTAATAAGTCCAAATGCTTGTTTTGAATGTTTCATCTCTATCTTAAATTCCAAAATTTACCGATATTAATACCATTTAATCTCTTATAAAAATTTAATTTATTGATCTAATATGAAGTATTTGACATTCTAATTATGCATTGATGGGTGAAAAACCAAGTAATAAATACACTCCATTGATAGGAAATTACTAAATATATACTTATTTTTTCTACTTTCTTGTCAACACCATTAATTTAATCTTTTATAAAAAGATCATTTAATTTTGTGAAATGTAAAGTTATAACTTACTAACTTTCCGGTTTATCCTTGATACAATTTTCAAGATTTTACCGGAAAACAAGAACTACTTCTAATACATTTATGGGCACTATGTCTGGTCAATAATTATTGTTTCCGAACAAAAATACAGAGAATTTAAGAAAACTAATGTCATTTCACTCTTCAACCAAAACCAATCAAATAGCATCCTAACTCACAGAACCAAAAACCAAAAAAAAAAAAAACTCACAGAAGTTTTTCTTAATTGGTTTGAAAAAAAAATGGACAATTATTTTAAAACATCTTAAAATAGAAAAGATAAACAATTATTTTGACACAAATGAAGTAGAATCATGATTGCAATAAATGTACATATATTAAATTAAAGTTCTTAGAGCAACCGCAATGGTAGCTTTATCAAAGACTTTTCACTGTTTTGAAAAGTCATTCAAATGACGTTTACCATTGTAGCAACAGCTTGATGAAAGACTTTGACAAAGATAGCTTGGTGTTTACCAAGCGTTTGACACAATATCTAACAAGTGGTTCCCATTTGAGAAAGAGCTAAAAAGTTTTTATAAAGCTTTTTTTGCATTGGAGATGGTTTATGGTAATGACTTTTTAGAAGATGAAATATACGAGAAAATTAATGCTAGTTAAAAGAAAAAGTCATTATGGGTTAGAGCATTGGAGATGCTCTTATGTTCATAGACGTTATTTATGTTGCAAAATAGCACTTTACTTTATACAATTAAAATCCCTATAGTTAAATATTTATTTATGTCTTGTGTAATCAATCTTACATTCAATGTGCTAAAGTAGTAACTAAACTAATGTTGTGGATTTAACTAGAATTCCAAAATGAAATGATGACGTGATTCTTCACGTTTGTGTTTGGTTAAAAAACAAATGATATATATACCAAAACAAACAATTACATAAAGTTTAATTACCAAATCAAATAATTCATAAAGTTATAGCTATGTTTATAAAATAAAAATATATATTGGAATGTTATTATGGCATATATTTTCCAAAATCATATATGCAAAAATAGACAATAAAATGGAGCATCAAAATTAATATTAAATATTTTTTAATAGCATAATAACTAAAGAACATTATTATCTAACACGAAATACTCACTAAATTTACTAAATATCTAAGTAGTTATCATTAATCACAAAAACTAATAATTTTGACTAAAACGTAATTAATAATATTCTTTAATAATGTTGAAATATTTTACAAAATATAATTTCAACTATTGTTTAAAATAAATTTAATATAAAACAACAAAATACGAAAGGAAAACAAAACCAAAGTAAGACCTACATACACTCAACGATTTTTAACTTCATAGTCTCGAATAGTTTTTTACAAAATAGCATTCAGGTTTTTTTAAATGTCCTTTTTGATAATAAACTTAATATAAGGTTCTTTTTTAAATTAAATGTTGACATGTGAAAGACATCGGTATTTTCTTTCATATAATGACACTCGAATGGTTATACTAAAAACCTACAAAATCCATAAAGCAATATAAATTTGATGAAATTAACCATATTTTATGATAAATATTGTAAGTCCATAAAATACATATCATATATTCAACAACATTATATTGCATTAAATAGTAAAAAGAAATATTTGATTAAAATCTATAAGTATATTAATGGTCATATATTTATTCAACAACTTTTAAAAATAGTCAACAAAGATAATGGATCATAAAAGATTAATGCACATTACTTTTTTTTATTGTTTTTATAAAACCAAGCCCACTTTATCATAAAAACCAATGCGATAATTAAATAATTAATTTGAGTTTAAATTAGTAACTTTTTTTACTCTCACTTACTTCAAACGTATATATACATAATTAAAAAAGTTGCACCACAATTTAACGCTATTATACATGATCGCTTCTATGTGCAGGTAGTCGTCTAGTGTTAGTTAAACTATAAAAAAAAGATATAACATGAAATTAAAACTAAATACATCTCTCATAAAATATATGTATCGTATTTTATATATTAGTACTAAATTGTGATAAGGAAAAAGATATGGATATCAAATTAGATTCATTTAAAAAACCATCCCAATTGTCTTTCAATAAAAAAATTACTTGAGATGAAAAACCACCATAAGTGGAATTACTGTGGAAGCTATGTTAACACAATTAATCTATATTAACAATGTAGATAAAGTGAATTAAACTCGTGAAGTATAAGATTTCAATCGTAAGGACATAATAGTAACATTAGATGTAAGCAAATGAAGCAAACATGGTAATAATAAGTTCTAGTTAATTTAGTTTTTTCAGATGTACAAAATAGACAATTTTCATGTTAATAAAGAAAACGTTTGTGTAGAATGTTACCTTCAAATGAATAAGAATGTAGTGCCTCTATAACATAAGCAGGGGACTCTCTCTTATGACCAATGACCAAAACATTCATTGTACAAGGATCACCAAATTGCAACATCTTCAAGATAGATAACAAATAAAGACTGAATAAAAAAGAGCAAAACATATATAAAATTGCGAACAAACTTGTTTGAAAAAAGCTTAACATCATTTTGGTATTTAATCTAATTCTAAGACATGTAAAATTAAAGGCCATTAAATGCTAAGGTTAAAAAAACAATCATACAAAAGTGATATAAATATGTATATTGTCACAAATATATAAATGGGCAGTGTCACATCAACATCATTTTTAAAATGTCAAATGCTATCAAATGAGGGTAACTCGCGCGTTGCGGTGAGGCATTTTAAAATGTACATATTGTTATGAATATTGTTCGCTATTTGTCAAAAGAAAAAAAAATTGAAACTAAAAACAACAAACAAACTAACAATAAGTGAAGTTATGTTATTTTTATCATGCTTAATGGGTAAACGCATCAAAAAGAGGTTATGAATAATTTAAACGACAAGATGCAATCAAAACGAAGCATTTTTAACAAAAAAAATTGAATTTTCGATTATAAATAACATAGAATAATATTATCTAAATGGTGATGACTGTCTACCAACTATAATTCTCATTTTTTCACGCATTCACATAAAAGAAATGTTGCATTACAATTCACTTTAAATAATCGCTAATGTGTAAAAACAGATAGAAATAGACATTCTTTACATATAAATACAATAAAATAGATCCGATGCACCTAAGCAGGTATCGTTGCATAAACTTTAAACGTCCGGAAACTAAAAATTGTCAAGAACCGTTGATGGGTCTCAATATAATCTTAAGCTATACACAACAAATTTTAAGATTCTATTAATAATTTCAACTCTTCCCGAGTGTTTTCAAGAATCATGACTTTTTTCTTTTTTTTCTTTTAAACCTATGAAATCGCCTGCATTAGGTTTTATTAAAAGCTCGTGAGTCTCAAATGTCTCATTCGTAGTATTACTTCTCGATCAACGTATTTATGTTTAGATCATCAGCTGGTAAACCATAAAATGCGAGATTTTTCGCTTTATGGTTTAAGAGATCATGCTCTGCAAACAAATAGGTTGAGCCCCAATTAATATCCAAACATATTCATTGATTTTTTTTTTTTTTAAGACTCACAAATTCTATGGGGCTATGTTAGCTTTAAAGTTAATGACATTTACGTGAATTGGACTAGCTAACTAGGATGAATATAAAGCAAGGACTTATATTGACAAGTTGTAATAGATGAGATAGTATAAGCCTATAAATACCTCTCATGACTCTCCATAAGGGATGTGGCTAAGTGTTAGGTCTTGTTCCTCGTCCTATTTTCTTTATAAAATATTTCCTTTCTCTCTCTCTCCATGTCTCATCTTATGTGGTTTGATCATATCTAACCACCCAAAAAAGGTGAATCTTGATTCCTAACATCAAAGCTCCTCATTCGTGGTTTGTGCCTTAAAACATCTCGTGTTTGTTTTTGTGTTTAGCGAGTTCTTGTTCTTTGTTGTATTACTGGTTTTTAATATTCAAAAATGAGTTCTTGGATATTACATACCTTAAAGAAAACATTTTTTGGGTGTGTTTAATGTTCTAAAATGAATCAACAAACTCAAAATTTCATGTTTTAAAACTTGGAAAATAGCGAGTTTTACGTGTTTTTGAGTTTCGAACAAAAGCTTTTGAATCTTCACTTTTTAACGTGTTTGTAACATCAAGTTTGTATTTTTATGCAAGATTGATGTGCTTACAACATTTCTACACAAAAGCATTTGACTGAAAATGTGTTAAAATTTGGTTTTATTCGTGTAAAGAGTGTGTTTTGTATTTCGTGAAATAACGAGTTGAGAGGGAAAATTAACAAGTTGTGCCCGAAACCACAAAGCCAAAACCCTCCCACTTGGTCAAAACCCTCTTTAACGAGTTCTAGCTCAGAAATAGCGAGTTGTGATTTGAAAAATAGCGAGTTAGATGTATAACTAGCGAGTTAGGGCCCGATTTGCTCAAACGAGTTCATAACAGTGTAGAATAACAACTCGTGGCTAGAAAACTAGCGAATTAACTTTGTATCAACGAGTTAGTCCACAGAATAGCGAGTTAAGGGTTATAATAGTGAGTTCATATTGAAATAGAGAATTAGGGCATGGTTTGGGTCTACCGAGTTCGTATACTAACCCCAATTACACAACTAACCAACTTCAAAGAAAAAAACCCTTAATCTCACACAACTACACATAAGCAAACACAATAATTATAACAACAATTAAACTCAAACATCCTTATCAACTTCCAAATCTTTCACATTGTGTTTCAAATTTAGTCATGTGCATTAAGGTGCTCATAATCAAGGTAAAACAACTACTAACTTACCCCTAAATTCACAGAATCAAGAATCCCTAAATTTAAGTCTATGAACCCTAATTCATATCTCAAATCCAAGTATTCTAAAAACTCAATCTTTAAACTTTCACTGGGTAATTAGAGCTTTAAAATTACATATTATATATCAATTTAAAATAGTGAAAATCAAAACCAAATTTTCAGGATGAAATCTAATAAGAAAAATGAAACTAAATTAATAAGATAGAATCATTACCCTAGGCATGGTGGACTGATGGATCGGTTTTAAAGTTTTTTAAATTTTTTGGGGAAAAAATGTTGGACTTTGAGGGTTTTATGTGTTGGGTTTTGTAAAAAAAATAAGCTGGTACAAACTGATATTTGTTTTGTTTTTCGCTCAGAAGTGCGGCATACTAAAAAATGAATGTTCTGTACTTCTGGGTGATTTTTTTCACACTGAACAACATAAACAACAAACGAAAAATAAAAATATTCAATCCAACAATTTAACATGTCAAACAAACATAATACTTCATAGATAGGTCAAAACAATCCTTGAGGACAAGGATTAGTATACTCTTGACAAGTTTTATTTCTAAAAATGAAAATTAACAAAAACTTAAAATGGGAGCATATGTTTTGCTCCTTTATTATCCTCGCTTAGTTGTTTATCCTTGGAAATATAAAGGTGACATAACGTCACATAGCTTGTATTGTTCAGAAACATTTATGTCCATACATTTAGTTTTAAACTCATGCTCAAAAGCGTTCTCTAGGTCAACAATCTTGACAACCACGTGCCACTTTCTATCTCCTCATTCCTTAGTGTTACTAGCATTCTAAGTGTTACTAGCATTCTAAGTAAGTGGCCATTCAGTATTTTTAAGAGAAATAGGTAGTGCTCCAAGAAAAGATACTAACATTTTCCACACACAAACATTATGAAACGGATTTAAGTAGTATTTTTGTGCTAACCCTTGATCACAGGCATCTTCTAAGTCAAAATAGGGTGGGTGGTAGGGTCCATACATAGGTTTACCATTTTCATCATGTTCCAATGTATACTCTTTATCATCCGAGTCACTATCATCATCGCTAGAGGTGTGTATCATTTTTCTAGCTTTAAATTGGTGATTAACCGAACCATCAAAAGTAGTTAATAAACTATTTCCCGTATCAATAAGTGAATTAAAAGTGTTAAGAAAACATCTTCTAACCAAAGGTTGGATATCACTATCAACGGATATGTCAAGTAACAAGAAATCGGCAAGCTTGGTACCTCTTCACTAGATACATTTGCTATCTGATGTGCGGTGATTGCAAACCAAAGTTTTACAACTCTTCTAGGCAGTGTACTTAATCGTTGTAGTGTAGTATAGGTAAGACTCGTGGGATTGATCGTTCTCTAGGAGAATAGTTTGGGTAGGTTCGAATTGAATGTCACTAAGGCCTAAAGGTTGAAGGAAGATTATTTTTTATGTTTTTATATTTTATAAAATCAAGTAAAATCTCAGGTTTTGAAGGGGGTTTGACTAAAGTAAAACTACTTCTAATTCTATTCTAATTGCAGAAAAGTAAAAGTGGTGGAAAACTCATATGGTTAAACAAATGTGTTGACCTAACCATGCACTACTCCCTAGTTATCTTCTCTCGTTTTAGTGCCTGTCACCCTTGTAATGGAATGTGTAAATATCTAATAAAATAAACACCTAACTTGGAATCCACCCAAATGGCAAGGTAGTATGAAGACTGTTGCGTAGGTATTATCTAACCTAGCCGCATTTCCCTAGACGTCTTCGCGTTACAAATAAGGAGGTATTTTTCTAGTGCCTAAAGCGCACACCATTAACAAGAAGTAATAATACAAGATAAATAACTAGGTTCCATGCAATCATAAGCAAACAAAAATAAATTTAGCTAAGCATGTTAATTGAAAGCAAAGATCAATTAATCAAATAATACATAGAAATATCAAAAGATTAAAAAGGGTAAAGAACTTCACTTCAATTATGCATGGAGTTATGACGAATACACAAGGGTTAAAAGACCCTAAAAGCGGCCTAAAATATCCACTCTAAAGTTCTCCAACGATTTCCCATGATTTTCCATGATTTTCCACACAAAACCTAAAAAGCAAGGGTTCTATATATAGGGAATAAGTTACGAGGCCGTCGCTTGTTATTTGTGATGTCGTCAATACGTAAAATCTTCTTTGGGCTTCTCAGTGTCGGCTACTCAGACGTTGTCACAAAAGATCCTGACGTCGTCCTTCGACATTCTGACGTCGTCACAAGAAATTATGACGCCGTCTCCATGAACTGTATGCCATTATGTGATCAACTTCGTGTAGAGTTGCAATCTTTCCCCGTTTCTTCCTAAATTGAGTCTAAGTCACGTTTATTTACTCCAAATGCTTAAAATCATAAAAAGAAACGATTAGGCACATACTTTGGGCATATTTGCATGATTTAAGAGGTTAAATGGCCCTAAAAAATGTATAAAATGACACCTCATCATTATCTCAGTTATACATTTTCATGTTTTAATGTATCTAAGATAATAGTGACCATTCACCTTGTGAACGCGCGTACAATTTAATTAAATCTAAATTTGAATGTAGTGTATATTCAAAAAAATTATTTAGTCAATATGATATCTATATTTACCGTGTAAAATTATTAACTTTTATAAAACAAATATTTTTGATGCTAACAGAATAAGATCTATGAGTAAATTAGAAATTTATTTTACTTAATGATTAATTACGAGTTTTAGGTCTAAAAATTATATATGTAGATAATATAAGACTAGTTGATAACCCTGCTAACTAGCATTATACCCGTGCGATGCATCGGGCGGTTTTATATAAGCAATGCTCAGGGAGTTTCTGTCTTAATTCTACTCTTTTCTTTTTATTTCATTTCCTTAATGTACAATAGGGACATTGTACAAATCAAGTGGGGGGATGGGAGTAGAATTAATACTTGACGTATGTTTTGCCTTCGATTTTCTAGTTTTCTTTGAAAATTATGCCAATTTTAAAATTTTTGACAAATTTTTCTTAAATAACTAGAATTAATCTTTGCCGAATGCACATTACCCTTTATTATTACTTGGTGAGATTTAAGCCTAATATTCCGTTTCCATCATATTATTCAAAAATCCACCAAAATATTGAGTGTGCCGGTAGTATTGTAGACTTTAGAACTTGGCATGTACATCATTTCGAGACCTAATTGATTAGCAGGAATAGATAGTTCAAGAAGGCAACACTTAAGAAATCACCCAAATAGCCTATATGTGTGTGTTTATCGGCTTGTTACACTGACTTGTCGACCTCCCGTGATAAACCCTTTTGTTGCACTCATTATTAGTGCAGGATACCTCTAGATCACCCTTGTTAAACCAATCTATGTTTTCACCCAATGTTATATGTATTGTTACACCATTTCGCCTTAACCTACCCTGTAGTCTATAGTTATTTTTATGTTGAAATTTCTGGCTACTTAAGTCCATGGTTCGGGGGAATGGGAACGAAAGTTATATGCATTTGTGGAAGACCAATCAGTATGATCTATAAAGACCCCCTGTATCACCACTTTCGACATTGTTTATCTCAAGTGGGGGGATGTGTCTATAATATCGGATGTTGCAGGGGCAATAATTAAAGATATAAACTCCTGTAACATTTGCATATTTATCATGAAGAAAATAAAGAAATGAGGGTGAAGCAAAAAAGCCACCCATGTGCTAAACAAAATGTAAAAATGGTGAAAAATAAAAAATAAAAAAATGGAGATAGTAGCTCATTATTGCACCAAAACATCTCAGTAATTATGAAAAATGGAGCTAGTAGCTCATTATTACACCAAGTCATCCCAATACTCATGAAGAATGGAGCTAGTAGCCCATTATTGAAGATCGGATTTTCGGACCTAGACTTTTGGACCCATGGATGGACAGTGGCTAGTTATGACAACCTTATATTTCTTTAGACTATTTGTTTTGTGTTTTTATATTAACAACCATTAAATGTGTATCCCATGTCTATCCTAACCCTTTATCACCCTTTAAAACCATATTACCCTTGTTGCCTTTGAGAGTTATGTAGACCCTAATTCTAACTGGTGCATATTTGTGTACTTTCCAAGCTTATGATAGAATACATGCTATGACTGTGCAATTGAGCGATCACCACAAAAATGAAACACTTAGACTAGTGGAGAGCTGAGTGACTTTTTATCCCCTTTTCGTGAGGTGTCGGCTTTGATGTTTTCTAGCATAAGAGTTTTATAAATTCATTTCTTGAAGTTATTTTCGAGAAATCTTTTTATGAAATATTCTAATAGGTTCTACTTGAGGGCAAGCAGAAGTCAAGTGGAGGATATTTGATAACATCAAATATTTAATACTTTTTGGTGGCAAAATACCCCTTATATTACCTGCAAATGTTTCACTAACACTCGAAAACGAGATATTTTCTATCATTTTGTAGTTTTCAGGTGAAATGCAGGAAAGTGACAAGAAACAAGGGAAAAAGGACTCAAAGTGTAAATATTTGAAGAATGTTACGGCGTAACTCCAAAAACGGTTACACCGTAACATATATTAAGCAAGTACGAAGATCAAGGACAACTTTACGGCGTAACACCATATCTAGTTACGCCATAACCATGTATTTAGAAGGAAATCTTGCCCAAGATAGAGTTACGGCGTAACACCTCTTATGGTTACGCCGTAACCAAGAAGATCCACAAATATGGAATGAAGATCATGTACTTATGGACATTATTTGAAGGTTACGGCGTAACACCATATCTGGTTACACCGTAACAATTGCATATTTATGAAATGTCGTGTAAGAAGGTTACGGCGTAACACATTTATATGTTACGCCGTAACAGGTTCAATACCTATAAATAGAGGCCCCATTCAAGCTATTCCGACATCACTTCCTCCATAGCCAATTGGAGATGTGACAAAGGCTTTCAACCTTCGAAGAATTCCACTTTGAGTCCAAGGGAGATCACATTTAATTTACTTTTTGTATTTAATCGTTCAAATACGAATATTGTAAGTATTATGAGCTTTCAATCTATGATTACTTCTATTTCTTACTGTGTTTCCGATACCATGAGCGGCTAAGCACTTAAAGTGATGGCCTAGTTATGTAATTATTGTTTCCTGTTAGATTATGGTTTCGTTAGATATTCCTTGACTATCGTGTAACCTTGGGTTTTGGTAGTACGGTTGATTTGTAACTTGCTTGCCCCATTATTAGATTATCTAGTTAATATGGGATCCATCAGGTACTAGGGAGGATCTATGACTTCGACCCCTAGTATAGGAACTAACCGGTCTCCGCACTTCTCACTCAACCTACTTAAAAAGCACAGGAACTCTTTCAGAGGGGGTTAATAATATGCATAGGTTATTAGATAAGTTTTGGGAATAGTTGGGATTAATCACTACAACCTGGATAACCTACCTCCTAGATGATTTGGGACTGATTCGGAATCGCAGGGAGTATAGAATAGACTAAATATGCCTATTCAAGTCTATCGACCTTAGAAACCACTAATGAAACCATAGTTTAACATTGCACAAGAAAACATTTTCATAACAGTAGTAATGAAGTAACTAGGTTAGCACGTTTTCTCTCTTGACATCTCCAACTCTTTTAATATCTAGTTATTTATTTTATTGTTATTTATTTCAAATCAAAAATAATTTTCTCAACGTGACATTTCAAATTAAAACTAATTACAACTTAGCTCTTGGGACGACCTCAGATTTACCATTTTGTACTACCCACGATCGGGTTCTCTGCCCATTAGTGCGTTGTCAGGTAGATCGAGTTTTATAAATTTAAAACTTGGTATAAATATATTTTAAAATAATATACGCATCAACTACGAGCTAGAAAAGTAAGTATGTGGAGTGACTGAGTCTTTTCTAGAATCCTAACAATCTCCCCTTAAAGGAGGTCACTCTAGTTTACAAATATCTTAAGTTTAGCATTCTATGAATGTTCTTGAATCTTTATCTTTATTACGTATTTTTTCGTAGTGTTCTTTGTTTTTTAAGCTTAAGCTTGTTCCTTCATGCTTGATGAACTGTGATCTTTGAGCTTTAATCACTTGTCTCTGAACTTCTTGAGATTATGACTCTTGCATTATCACTTCATCGTCTTGTAATACTTCGCCTTATTGCGATCTTGTATCTTTGGACCAACACGCTCATACTTTTATGTCATCTTGAAAGCTGTCTAATAATCTCCCTTGATATTCTTTAACTTGAACACTTTATAGCTTTTAAGGAAAACGTTAAGCATCAGATTTATGGAAGTCTTTATCTTAAGCTTTCTTGATTACTTGAAACTTTAATTCTTGAGTATGAGCATGTGGTTATGAATCCGACTCAGCTGGAATAAGGCACCACCACCACTGTATAAACACGAAATTAAAGGTTAGTAATAAACCACAAATATAGACGAATATGGCTTTGTCATTCATCGAATATAGGTAGCAATAACCTTTGGTTCCCTGAGGACCAACCTTTGATCAGGTAGGTTCAATTTGGAAGAACCTCCTTGACAGGATTTCCAGCTTTAAGTATTGGATCCTGTAAAAATGATGTATTTGATTCAACATACTTGCCTATTCTCATTATTGGAACATCTCAAACAGACAACACGATAAGAGTGAATCGGTTAGTTACTATCTTACCGATTGAGTCATCAATTCATAAACTGGACCAAATCGATATCCAGTTGACACAAGTTTAATCCATATAGGATCGCACAAGTCACCTATCACAATGCTGTTTGATGTTAACACTAGAAGGATTTCCATTCATCAATGTGAAATGCTAAAGAGCATCACTCTAAAAATTAGATCACAAGGATAACGAGTAGGACTCTTAGATATCACTTGTGTTCTTCGTTTGTGAACAACAAGTGTATTTTGGAATTTTGTCCTAATGAGATTTATTATTGATCTCTTTTGGCTCTAGATTTAATAAGTGCGTTTTGGTTTTAGTGATCGGAGGGTGAAGCTAACTGCCACCTTTTCAATACCAACTAACTCGGAGTGAGAAAGTCGATATATTACATGTTTATCTTCGTGAGAAATGAAACAAGAATCTTTTGAGTGACATTGAGTGGCTAGGGAGGGTTATGCATTGCATTACTGGGTCCATGATGACTATCTTCAATACCAGTAATCATCTTTGTGATTCTGATAGCGTATGTATTGACTCGGTTTCTGCCTAATTGTAAGGAGGGCTTCTTTCTTTTCACCCTTTATCTTTACAATTCTTTTTCATTCTTCAAACCCATTAATGTTTACCAAGATGTCATTACTAGCACCTTGTTGTGATTGTTCCAGTGCTAGTTCATGCCTTAGTCAACATTAACCCTGTATTTTCATTCAACTCCATCTTTCCTAAAGACTTCTAATTGTATCTACTGGAATGTCCTTGGGTAGATCACTCCGGTTCTAGTTGGATCATTAGACGTACACCTAACCCTAACCACCTTTTAACTCATCATCTATTCTTGGTCTATGTTTTCAAGAAGTATTGTTATGACCAAAAACACCACAATGGCAGCAAATAGGAGGTTTTTTGTCATACTCAACCTTCACAACTTTACTACCCGTAACTAATGTTATTTCCTTTCTATATTACTTTAAAATTATACAATAGCCCCTTGCAGGTGTCAATATCCACTGAGACTCTAACATACCCCAATCTACCTTTACCTTTATAATACATAAGAGAAGTTACTTCATCAATAACCATCGGTTTCCCTAGTCTACTAGCTATAGCACTTTTTCCAGTAATAGTCAAAGCCTCCATAGGTAAATTTACCAGTTTGACCTATAATGGAATTTTTTTAGGTTCATTATTCTTCCATATTCACATATTGATCCCATTTTTGCAGAAATAAAGGTTTATTATTAACAATCCAAGGTTTATTCTCAAGGACATAATTAAAACCCTCCTCGTGAATAAATTTAAAACAAAACATTCCATTATTATGAGCAATTGTTTCATCTAAGCCATGTCTAGCCCACATTCTCCGAAAATATTACCGAATAGGGACAGAACTAAACTTAGGGTTGGGTTGGCCAAGGCCCACCCCAAAGTTCTTAGAGTTGCTACATATTACATACCATTAATTTAAATTTGATCATTTAAAATATAACTTGGCTCACCTAAAATCTTAGATTTTTAAAAGCTTTGAAGGTGCATACAAATATACTCGAACGAATAACACATTTATTATAACCTTTTATTCATTCAAACACAAAGTGGTTTTTATTTTACAGTATATAAAGGCATTATCAATGGTTAGGTGCTACAAATCAATTTAAGCATACATTTCGTTACATTTTTAGTCCAATTTTACTATCAAAAGTAACTTATATAGAAAATTCTAGCTTTATTGTGCAAGTCATCTTGGGTTGTATCCATGATTCCAAACATTTGAAATAAAAGAACATCAGTAACCTTATAGGTTAATTGCGATGTTTATATATGGCTCACTCATATCTGACTTCGTTAGTGGTACCTAAGCTCATTAATACTCATGCACCCACAAAATATCCACATAAAGTCATTTTTCATTTCTCACACCCCATTTTTACCATCTTTTTATCAAACAGCACAACTTCTTTATCATCATCAACTATTTTAGTAGGAATGACGCTTAGGCTCTTATTCATCATTTTGTCCCTTGTTTATTATTGCTACTGTTTAGTATTTAATCCCCTTTTTCATTCACATTACTCTGTTTTAAGTTCTCAACATTCCTATATTTATCACTAATACTTTACCCAGCAATGTTTGTCCCATTACTAAGACCATCAATAGATATTTTATTAAGAACACTTATATTGGGTGTAGCAACAACATGCTCCTTCTCAATTCTTTCAATACCATTTCCCTCCGACCTTATTTTACCACCAACATCTCATCACCATTGCTGACATCACCCATCTCAACCATCTCCGTATTTCCTTACTTAGTTACATGATTATTCCTCTTAACCCGAAAATTACATACATAATCACCATACTTTTTTGTTTATTTTTTCTTTATATTTAATAACCTATTATTTACTTAATGGTAGAAGGCAGACGAGCAACAAGCTGCGCCGTTAGTCCTTTTTGGATTGCAAAGATAATCCTATAGAAAACCACATTTGTGAATCCAGGCGTGTTGGGCCAATTCAGAGCCCAATTATCCTTGCCTAGATTATTGAAGACTCATTGAGTGGAAGGAATCATCGAGCAATGAAGACTCACTGGGTGCAAAGCATTAGCTAGTTATGAAGGACTTACTTGAAGACATACTCGTCAGCTGGGATGGATATCAGCTAGTATGTAGAAGGATTACGCTGAAGGTTTAAGGAGAGTCAGGGGTGGAAATACCTTGATGATCCTATTACCCTTTGAAGAAGAGTAAGCTAAACATAGCTTCTCTGAGTATAGTTTAGGCGGGATAAGTCAATAAAGCATTTTGGCAAGACAAAATGGTGTTTGACGTAAAGCCTGAACTAAAATACGAGTTGGTGAGAGTTGTGAACAGTTGGTATAACTGTTCACAAATGTATGGGCGGGATGTTTCCAAGAATGGACGTGCATTGAATGCAGTTGTACTTCCACCATAGGATTCTTGACACGTACCAACTGCCCCCATTAAGGATACAACCTCGTATCACTATAAATAGAGAATGTTGTAGGAGTAAATTGTTATCGCTTTTATTGTTATCTTTATTATAGCATTTACTCCTTTGTCGAAGTTACACTTCAGTCCGTTAATCCTATCAGAGGGACTCAATAAGTTCGCTTGTAAACTTGATTCCTTGTCAAGTTTACTTGTTCAAAGGGTGATCTTACATTGTCATTCCACTTATGCGATCCATGGCATATTGTAATACTTTAATTATATCAATAAAGTATTACACAATTGAAAAGTTATTACTTGTGTTATTTACTACTTAATAAGTGTTATACTTCCATATAGACGTGTTATTTGGGATTTTTAATTGCTATCAGAGCACTGGTTGATTTACAAAACCTATATAAACTGTTCTTTGTTATAAAATCAACATCCAATCATGTCTAGAACTATACCACCTATCCCACCACGTTTAGTAACAAATACTGGTAATGTTAGTAGTCCCAACCGTGTTGATACCATGCCTACTGATAATACTAACAATGCGACTACAACTAATGTAGTTTAAAATGTTGTTAATGAGGACCACCCACAACTTCTTGATTCAAGAGGAGGCTTTCATGTCACAAATGTTCCTAACTTTGATATAGAGGATTTTTCTAGCTAGAAGGATAGGTTCTTGGTTTACCTTGATGGTCTTGAACCCTACCTTCTCAAAGTATTAGAAAATGGACCATTTGTGCCTATGTCACCTTTGTCCACCTCTACAAATCCGTTGACTAAACCTCTAAATCAATGGTTACCTGAGGACATAAAACTTGCTAATCAAGATAAGAGATTAAAAAGCATCATTATCTCTTGTCTACCAAATGATGTTATGAAATCTGTTATCAAGTGTACCACTGCTAAGGCTATATGGACTGACCTAATCTTAGCTCATGAGGGACCCTATAATACAAGGGATACCAAGATTGTTGCCTTAAGACTCAAATGCAATGCTTTTAAAGCATTGGAGGGTGAAAAAGTACAAGGAACCTATACTAGGCTCAAAGTCTTGTTAAATGACCTTGAAAACAACGGTGTCTCTATTTCTCAAGCTGAGGTGAATGCACGTTTATCAACAACTTGCCAAGAAAATAGCTAAGTATTAATCAAACTCAAAGGGCCAATAACTCTATCAAAAATGATACTCTGGCCGCTTTGTATGGCAAATATAACTATGAGGAGGGGTTGATAGATCAAATCTATAAATCAGAGTCAACTAGATTCTCTATTCAGGCCTCCATCTCAAAAGCCTTGATTTCTAACACCTATTTACTGGAAAGTAACTCAGATGTTAAAGAAGACACCAGAAGCAGTAGTGAATTTCTGGCTGATTTGAATGCTGAGTTTCATGATAGAGCATTTCTTGCAAATTAGAAGAGATTTTACAAGAGATCTAGAAGGGTAGGGTCAGCAAAGAAAACAATTGATAAGTCAAAAGAAACCTGTTTTGCTTGTAGTAAACTAGGTCACTTTCAAAAAGACTGTCCCTCAACCAAAACTTCTACTCCTTCTTATCATTCTTTAAAAAAATCATTCAACAACCCTAAATTTCACACAAACTCAACATCACAACACAATCAAAGTGTTGATACCCATCAAAAGGATTACAAAGTAAAATACAAAGGACTTAAAGCTGAAATAGTTGTCTTTACCAAAATGATTGATGCCATGTATAAGGGTAAAAGTGAGAAGGGGTTGGTTGTTGAGTCATTTGACTGCGATGAGGAATCAGTATCCTCTGAGGATGAAGGGGTTACCATGGTCAAGGCATTTATCGCTATCACTGAGGATGAGCCATCTATTAGAAAAGCTGATGCTAGATCACGTCAGTGGGTTGAAATCACCATGAAAAAGCTACAAAGACTTCTTTCAATGACAGATGGTGATGAAAGGAAACATGTCCTAAATTATACCCATGTTGATTTTCATTATGTGGAGGATCAGAGGAAAATTTTGCTCAGCAAATTCAACTCTCTTAGTCAAGAGTTGTCCTTATATAAGTCTGAACTAGCTGACCTTAAAAACACCAATGCCATAAACAGCTCTCTCCAAAATGAGATTGCCAGATTAAATCTAGAAAATGAATCTTAAAGAGATGAAAATATCTGACTTAAAGAAAGTCATTGATAAATGGACATCCAGTAAAGTCACCCTTGACCAATTGCTCACTGAGCAAGGCCCTGGGAACATTGTTCGTACATTGGGTGGAAAAGGCAAGAGGAAAGAACAATTCTCCTCAAAATAAGTTCTGTTCACCAAGGCTAATGAGTCTCCAACTGAGACTGCTCTTGAGATTACGTCTGACTCTGAGTCTGAGTGTGATATTCAGGAATCTCTTCCTCCTCTTCCTAAGCTAATAGGGATTGAGCCCACTGGTACATCAGTTGATGTATTAACTTTAGCTGACTTGACTCAGACCTCAGTTGTCTCTGAAGAGATTAAATAGATCCCTAAAAAATGGTCAGCCATCAAGGCTCCTAAGAAAAGGACTCAGACTGTCTCTAACCCTAATCTAGAGAAAAAAGCTGACCCATCCACTAAACAACTTCTCCTCACTCTGATGAAAGAGGTAAAAGGTCTTAAAGAGAAAATCAAGATTCCTTCAGACACCTCTCTATTTCTATCTCAATCAGGTTGTTCTAAATCTACCAAAGGCAAACAAAAGACCTGGTTTGGACCCTATAAACACTGTTGGTTTAGATATCACCTCTTAGAGGACTGCTATGTAAAACCCAAGTGTTCTACATGTATATCCACCTGACCATTTGACAAAGGAACACCCGAAACAAGCTGTTGTTAAGAAAACCCTAGCTAAGCTGAAAGCTTAATCATCTTAGGGTTTATCTTTACTGAAGGACCCTATGATTCCTAAGCATTTCAAAGATTGCAAGTACTATGGCTTCAATGACCATCACTCTGATAAGTGTGAGTACTACCTCGGATGTGACATCTGTGGTAGCATAGCTCATAAAACTGATGATTGTAACAAAAAACCTTCCCCCAACAACAGGAAACCAAGGATTGCTAATAAGCGATCCACTGAAAAGTGGGTTCATAAAAGAAACTAATTTGTTTCAAATGTCTGTGTAGGAATACTTAAAGAGATCTGTATGGTATCTAGATAGTGGCTATTTTAGACACATGACAGGGGTTAAACAATATCTGCATAGATATTTAAAGGCCCATGCCTCAAAGTGGTATTTAAAGATAACTCTTCAGGTGACACAGAGGGTTATGGCTTAGTGAACTATAATGGAATCACTTTCACCAGGGTTGCATATGTGAATGGTCTGAAACACAATTTGATCAGCATCAGCCAGTTATGTGATGCTAACTTTAAAGTTATGTTTACAAATACTTAGGGAATCATTTTCTACCAAAATAATGAAGTTGTGTTGATTGCTCCAAAAAGAAGGAATGTCTACGTTATTGACATGTCATCCTACAGTGAAGAAAACAAAGCATGTTTCTTTGCCAAAGCATCCAGTAGTGTTAACTGGCTCTAACAGAAGAGATTTTCCCACCTCAACTTCAAAAACATCAACAAACTTGCAAGGAAAAACCTTGTAGCTGGTCTTCCATCTCTCACTTTCTCAAAAGATAAAACTTGTTCAGCCTGTAAGAAAGGGAAGCACCACAGAGCATCATTCAAAACCAAGAGATCTTTTTCCATTAGCAAGTGCTTACCTCCTTCATATGGATTTGCTTGGACGTGTTAAACCTCAAACCATCAACCACAAAAATATACCCTGGTTATTGTAGATGAGTACTCAAGGTACACCTGGGTATTTTGCTACAAGAAAAAGAGTGATGCAGCTGATTGTATCATGTCTTTTATCAGAAAGATGGAAAATCTTAATGAAGTAAGGGTAATAGAGTTGAGAAATGATAATGGAACTGAGTTCAGAAATCACAAGTTGGAATAATTCTATGATGAAAAAGGAATTTCTCAAAACTTCTCATCTCCTTGTACCCCTGAACAAAATGGTATTGCTGAAAGAAGAAACAGAACCCTGATTAAAGTAGCCAGGACTATGTTGAATAGTACTAATCTTCCTAAACAATTTTGGGGAGACGCTATAAACACTACATGCTACACCCAAAACAGATCCATCATTTTCAAGAGACATGGGAAGACAACATATGATGTGTTTAGAGGAGTGTGCATATTCATAATCACAAAGACCACTTGGGAAATTTGATGCTAAAGCTGATGATGGATTCTTTCTTGGCTATTCTCTAGTGGCTAAAGCATTTAGGATATTCAACATCAGAAGACAAGAAATGGAAGAAATCTTTCATGTTACATTCAGTGAAGATGATGAAGCAATCTCCAAATCAATCACAGAGGATGATGAAATCAACTTCAATGAAAACAAATTCTTTCCTGATGTCCTTATACCAAGGAACACAATGTCTCAATGCTTAGAAAATGATGTTGACTTCCCTTATGTCCTAGCATTTGATCCCCTTTCTACAAACAACATTACTATCTCTGATCCATCTACACCATCTAATCCAATCACATCAGCTGATCCCTCAGATACACCCATACTTTAGGACTTAAACTCTCCTGATGAACAACCTAAATTCACAATAGCTAGTGATCATCCTGTTCTCAATGAACATAATGACTCTAAATCAGTTGAAGACCTTGGAATTGCTAAGGATCAAGTCTTTACCATCATTGAACCTGTCAGTAATGTTGAAGCCTCACCAACAATCATATCACCATCAGCTAAAGTATTCATTAATCAATATGTTCCACAAGATAGATGGTCTAGAGAAAAGCAGATAGAACTGGTTAACATTCTTGGTGAACCATAGGGTGGAGTCACTACTAAAAGCAGAATCAAAGACTGATGCTGCATCAGTACATGAATGTCTCTATGTTAACTTTCTCTCTGAGATTGAACATAAGAAGCTGATTGAAGCTCTGGAAGAAGAAGGATAGATTATTTCAATACAAGAAGAGCTGAATCAATTTGAAAGAAACAAGTTCTGGACTCTGGTACCTATACCTCATGGCAAAACCATTATTGGAACCAAATGGATCTGGAAAAATAAGATGGATGAACATGGGTTGTTGTCAAGAACAAAGCAAGGTTGGTTGCTCAAGGGTACAATCAGCATAAAGGGATTAATTATGATGAAACTTTTGCACCTGTTGCAAAATTTAAAGCTATTAGGATATTTCTTGCTTATGCAGCCTACGTGGGTTTTGTGGTATTTCAAGTGGATGTAAAAAGTGTCTTTCTTAATAGAAAGATCTCCGAAGAAGTGTATGTTAAACAACCATGTGGGTTTGAGAGTAGTGAATTTCCCAATCATGTGTGCAAGCTTGATAAAGCTCTTTATGGTCTGAAACAAGCTCCTAGAGCATGGTATGAAACACTCTCTAAATTTCTCCTTCAGCATAACCAGTGTTAAACTTAGTAAACAATTTGCTAAATTAATGACCAAAAAGTATGAAATGAGTATGATGGGTGAACTAACTTATTTTTTGGGCTTTCAAATAAAACAAGATTTCAATGGAATCTCTATTTGTCAAGAAAAATATGTTAAAGATTTACTCAAAAAGTATGATCTAGCTGATAATTCCCCCAAACAATTTAGGTCCTGGTGAATCAAGGGTCTCTGTTAATGAGACTTTGTTCAGAGGCATGATAGGATCACTCATGTATCTTATAGCTAGCAGACCTGATATCTAGTTCTCTGCATGTCTCTATGCTAGGTACCAAACTAACCTCAAGGAATCCTACCTTGTAGATGTAAAAAGAATTTTCAAGTATCTGAAAGGAACTCCAAATCTTTGCCTCTGGTATCCAAAAGGATCAGGCTTTGATCTGAAAGCATATTCAGACTCAGACTACATTGGATGTAACCTAGATAGAAAAAGTACCTCAGGAGGTTTTCAATTACTTGGTGGAAAGTTAGTATGTTGGGGTGCAAAAAAGCAAAGCTCAATGGCTATGTTATCAGGTGAAGCTGAGTATGTTGCTGCTGCTGGATGTTGTGCTCAAGTCCTCTGGATTAAAAGTCAGCTGGCTGACTATAATGTTCTCTATGACAAGGTGCCTATATTTTATGATAATACAAGTGCCATTGCCATTTCAAACAATCCAGTGTTGCATTCTAAGACTAAATATATTGACATCAGATATCACTTCATCAGGGATATTGAGCTTAATTTTGTACCCACTGAATTGCAACTAGCTGATATTTTTATAAAACCTCTAGCTAAGCCTAGCTTTACTAGATTGGTCGATGAGTTGGGTATGCTCAATATACAAAAAGAAGTCCCTGATAAGAAAAAGGATTCAAGTGATACTCTGACTTGAATATTAAATGTTTTTAAGGTAACTTTAATATAACTATTAAGTTCAAAGACAAACATTCTCAATATTTAATTCAGATTTACTCTAAAAAGGCTACTTACTTTCTCGAAAAAAATTACAGTGCACGAAGGGGCAAGGGACCCACGTTTTGTGACAGTTTTACCACTACGCATTTAATGCGGAACTCAAAACGTTTTTATTTTTCAAATATAAAATCTTTTGTGGTATAACCTTTTCAATATCCACACACACATCACTTTTCCAAATCAAAGCCCTAAAACCACCATTTTTATCATCTCGCCCAAAACTTTTCCCTAAACGAAGCAAAGCTTTTATCTTTCAAACAACAATGGCTTCAGCATCATCTTTTGAACAACAACTAAAGAAACCCACACCTGCATGAAACATCCATTTTGAATGCGAATATCATATCATAAATTTCAACAACGGAATTGCCTTGTTGGAATGCAAAAATGTTTTATTCCATCCGATGCTTCATTTTTTTTATCAAAAACAGTTGTGTTTCTATCGCTTTAACCAAACAACCATCAACTTACTACTCAAAGTACCTTAGAGAATTCTGGTATACAACTGAAGCATATTCCACAATAAACACAATCACCTTCACTCTTTCAAGTTTTGACAAACCTCTATCCTTTAATCTTGATGATATTTCAACTTTCATCGTCTTGAAGCCTAGTGGGAATTATGTTTCTTTACCCTTAAAGGAGACTGTAAAGGCTGGTTTAGAAACTTTGGGACTTATTGACGAGAATGATTCTACTATTTCATCCTCTGATCTTGCCAATTCGTCTTTGTTGAAAATGAGATATTTTTCACTGATATGGAAGGTTCTGATGCAGTATATCGTAAAGTGTTTGGGAGGCATGCAGGGATCTCATGATCAGCTGAATGTTAACCAACAAATTATTGCATACTGTCTGTGTTGGGGGCTAGATATTGACATCATAAATATTTTGTTCTCTGATCTTCTTGTCCAATTAAACCCTAGCAAAAAGGGAAGGAAGCCAAATATTTGCTATACTAGATATTTATCTCTGATCTTTGAACATTTGCTGAAAGACAACTACAACAATGAGAATCTTAAGACTTTCAAACCCTATCACATTACTGCCAGCTCTTTAAAAACACCATCTGAATATGAAGTTCCTTTAACTTCTCATATGCTAAAAGTAGTAAAGATTTCTGAAGACCATTACAAGTATTTGTTCCCTCCCTCTGGAGATGTGATTGCTGACGACACAGCTGATAAGTCCTCGTCCAGGACCTCTGTGCAGCCTGTCACTCAGCCCAAAGCAAAAACTGACAAGAAGTTAAGGAGGAAGAAAGTCATAGCTTCCTCTGAACCTAACGCTTCCAAAATTTTCAAGGAATCTCCTCCATCTCCACAAGTCATTGATACTCAGCATGCTGAGGAAAAAGTAGCCACCGTTGACACCACCCATAGTCTAGAAGCCTTCGAGTCGGCAGAGGAGCAAGCAAACCAGCTTGAAACCATTGATGCCACAAAGATAACAGTCATTTAAATAAGGTACACGACAAGCAACAACTTTCAAACTTCTCTAGAAAAGAGTGGTGAAGAATAGGGCTACCCCCGACCCAATAGAGATTCAGAGTCAACACATAAAATTCTAAATTTTCTGTACACTCTGAGTCTGCACTTAGGGAATGTTACTCCCAGGTTTATACCGCCTGATGTTGACCCTAAAAATTCTAGACTTTGCCAGGATCAACATATCTAGTGCATGAAAGTCAGACCCCTGTATGAACTAAACTTCACTCAAACTCAGGGGTCTCCAAACCAGATAAAAGAGTCCCGTGGTCTTAGACCTTTGAGGAGACTGGATAATCACACCCAGTCTTCTTAAGGGCAGCGAATGGCGATCAGCCACCTTATTACAAACTCACAATAAGAAGAGTCCCAAAAGTCTTAGACTGGATAATCACACCTAGTCTTTTTAGGGGCAGCAAAAGGCGATCCTTCACTACATTACAAAATCACCTCTATCAACTAACCATCTTATGTAGGTACAAAAACAAATTGATGAGGAGATTATGAAGGAGTTTGATATAGTTGAAGAGGAGGTGAAGGACTATAGGATTACCTCATTGGGAAACATCTCTCTTGAGAAGCTGCTGGCTAGTCATGAAAATAAGGAGGCTGATAAAGAGGGGTATGAGAGTCCCTATGATACTAAGTCTGAAATAAAGGTGGTTAAGAGAATGAACTTTTAGCACACTGAGTCAGAGATCAAGTTTATTAGGAAGGTTGTCTTTGATTTGGCTAATGATGATCGGGTGATTGACATCACTCTTGTTGTCCAGGATACGACGGAGGCTGACTATGACTTAGAGTCCATGCCTGGGGATGATATTGAGTCTCTATCTGGATTTAAGGCTGAGGAGTCTGATCATAATGATGATTTAAGAAGAGTTTTCTAAGGATGATAAGAAGGCTGCTAACTATGTGCTCGATAATTTGGTAATACGGCTAAGTTTCAAAAAGATGACCTGAATGCTGATGCTGATAAGCCATCTTTGTCAGACCCCCTTGGTCATCTTAGAAAGAAATCAATTCTCTTACTTCTAGAGTTATAAAATTGGAGTCCTCTTTAGCTCAAAAAGTGGCTGATAAACTTGAGGACTTTGTGCCAAGATTAGTAGCTGATGCATTTGAGGAGAGAATTCCCGACTTACTATCTGACACTCTCAAGAACATTCTTCCTCGGATCATCAAAGACTCTGTCAACCAAGCTCTTCCTAAGTTTGACAAACGAGTTAAAAAGACTCTGAAAGATAAAGTGCCTGATTTAATTCTCAAACCGCTAAACAAAGAACTCATTGCCCTAAATAAGTTGGAGAACAATAGAATGATCGATCTTCAGAGGCAGCTGAGTACGGTTATTAAAGTCAAAGTTGGACATTCTATTCAGCAGAGTGTAAGGAAGGAGGTTAAGGTGGTACAAGAAATTCTCAAGTACTGTGCCACTATACTTGACAAAACTAATGTTAACATGCGATAATTAGTTGATCAGATTAGGGAACTAGTAATTCTGATAGGATTTAGTGAATGGCTTGAAGTTCATTACTTGGAATCTAAGGTGAAGAGTAAGTCCAATGATCTGCTTCTCAAGAACCTCAAAGCAAAGTTTTGATGGATAAAGACTCAGGCTGAAAAACTTGGCATCCCTCCACCACCCCAGCTAACTACCTTTGGGCTATCTGCCACAGAGAAGAAAAAAAGAGAAGCTCTGAACTTATCAAAGAAGTCTTTGTGAAGGAAAACAAGTCATGGATGGGATGCACAGGAACTTAGTTCCTGTTTCAGGGGTCGTGCCTTTAGAAGGGTTGGTCATCAGTGAGCCTGAGTTAGGGATATTTTTCTACAATGGGAATTTTGATCTAGTGTTTTAGAGGGAAAGTGAATTTCATCTTGCTACTACTCCTCAGCTGATTAGAATTCAGAATGCAATCAAAGTAGATTTAGAGAAGGCTGATGAGATGTACCGTAAGATGATTTATGTAATAGAGGCCAGAGATGACCATGTAAAGGCTAGGAAAATTGTAAAAGATAACTTAGATAATCTGGGTCAAAACTGATGTAATCAATGAAGTTATTTTTGTTAATTTTATGTGCCAATTATGTGTAAGAAGAAGCTGTGTACTCACGTACAATAATTTTTCTTAGCATAATTTATATTCAAATAGGGGGAGATTTTTGGGCCAATTCAAAGCCCAATTATCCTTGCCTAGATTTAAATGAAAATTAGGCTAAGTATTGAAGACTCACTGAGTGCAAGGCATTCAACGAGCAATGAAGACTCACTAGGTGCAAAGCATCAGTGAGTTGTGAAGGACTCGTTGAGTGCAATGCCTTAGCGAGCACCTCAGACGTATTCAAGTCAAAGACATCTTCAAAGAAGTCGAAGATTACTTGAAGACATACTCGTGAGCTAGCTGGTATGTAGAAGAGCAAGCTGAACTTAGTTTCTCTAAGTAGAGTTTAGGCGGGATAAGTCAATAAAGCATTTTGGCGGGATAAAATGGTGTTTGACGTAAAGCCTGAACTAAAGTACAAGTTGGTAAAAGTTGTGAACAGTTTGCAGAACTGTTCACAAAAGTATGAGCGAGATGTTTCCAAGAATGGACGTGCATTGAATGCAGTTGTACTTCCATCACAGGATTCTTGACACATCCTAACTGCCCCCACTAATGATACAACCCCGTATCACTATAAATAGAGAATGTTGTAGGAGTAAATTGTTATCGCTTTTATTGTTGTCTTTATTATAACATTTAACCCTTTGTCGAACTTACACTTCAGTTCATTGATCCTATCCGATGGACTCTATAAGTTCACTTGTAAACTTGATTCCTTGTCAAGTTTACTTGTTTAAAGGGTGATCTTACATTGTCATTCAACTTATGCGATCCATATCATATTGTAATATTTTGATTATATCAATAAAGCATTACACGATTGAAAAGTTATTACTTGTCTTATTTACTACTTGATAAGTGTTATACGTTCATAGAGACGTGTTATCTGGGACTTTCAATTGTCATAGCATTAATGTTCATAACTCGTTGAACTCTATTGAGTACCTCCATCATGCTTAACATTAAACTTTATTACTCGAAGATCTCCATTTTGCATACATTACAAAAATTAGGATTTCAATTGTTTGATAAAATACACAAAAAACACTACAATAAGCTTCAATAATGTATGCCAGAACAATACTAAGTTAAATCATGAATATAATAATCTTAACCAACTACCAAAATTCAAAAATGAATGAAAATCAAAATTTTAAAATGATAGACAGATAGAGTTATGATATGGAAAATTTGGAATCGATCTATCAGTTTAGAATTTTAATTTGGTTAAGAACGAGTCTAGTTACAAGGCTTTTTATGGTTGATAATGGTGGAAAAAAGGCGGGAAGTTGGTTATGGAGGTTAGAGGAGAGAAAAGGTTGCAAAACTTTAAATTGATGGGTTTATAAAACTTGACTTTTCTACTTTGGTACTGGTCTATGGGTTTTATTACTTTATTTTGGTCACGAATCATTCCAATATTCTATTTCAATCCCATGTAACAAATGGACCCTTAAATTATCTGCCATCTAATCCGACGGACCTCATAAACTTATAGTTTTAAAACCCGAAAAAGAAGAAGATATAAAATGTAGTATTTCACGTGGATAGCAAACCGTAAATTCTGGTTTTGCCAGCTTATGTCAACTTATATTTCCGAGCTTCTAATATATACAATAACTTTTGTTCGAAAAAAATCTTCATTGAAAGCAAACGGAAAATAAAATTACTACGAGAGAAAACCAGTGCCAAAAAACCTGCTATCAATGTTTGTCAGTCTGCTATCAAAGTAACATAAAGCAATTCATGGAAAAAATTCACGTGGATGAAAAATATTGATTCCAAGTTTAGCAAATTTAGGCTTCGTTTGTTTTTTTAGAGGTTTTACCTCTTTATATGCAAATCATATCTGCAGAAGAAGAGTTACATCTAAAGTCTTCATCCGCATGAAAAAAACCGTTTGAAGTACTTCTTTCATTTATTTTTTTCTTTATCTTTTTCACTAGTGTTTAGATGTGGCAAAACATTTCATTTTTTACGTTTTCCTCTGTTTTTTACGTTTTCGTCCATTTTTTTACGTTTTGACATTTTTTTATGTTTTTGTCTGTTTTTTACGTTTTCATCCGTTATTTAATGTTTTCGTGTTTTTTACGTTTTCCTCCGTTTTTTTACGTTTTGTACTTTTTTTACCCTTTCGTCCGTTTTTTCACGTTATCGTCTGTTTATTTACGTTTTCGTCCGTTTTTTACGTTTTCGAAAGTTTCTTACGGTTTCGTACGTTTTTACGTTTTCGTATGTTTTTTTACGTTTTCGTCCGTTTTCAGCTGTTTTTTACGTTTCGTCTGTTTTTTACGTTTCCGTGCGATTTTTACGTTTTCATCCGATTTAATCCGTTTTCGTACGTTTTTTACGTTTTCGTCTGTTTTTTTACGTTTTCAACTGTTTTTTTTACGTTTCGTCTGTTTTTTGCGTTTTTCGTACGATTTTTACATTTTCGTCCGATTTAATTCGTTTTTGTACGTTTTGGTCCTTTATTACTTTTTCGTCCGTTTTCAGCTTTTTTTACGTTTCATCTGTTTTTTACGTTTCCGTACGATTTTTACGTTTTCGTCCGATTTAATCCGTTTTCGTCTGTTTTTTACATTTTCGTCCGATTTCATCTGTTTTCGTACATTTTCGTCTGTTTTTTACGTTTTCGTCTGTTTTTTACGTTTTTGTAGTTTTTTTACGTTTTTGTATGTTTCTTACGTATTCGTCCGTTTTTGCACGTTTTCGTTTGTTTTTTTACGTTCACGTCTGTTTCCTCACGTTTTCGAATGTTTTTTACGTTTTCGCCCGCTTCCGATGAAAGTGAATGAAAACGTTAAAAACAGACGAACACGTACAAAAAACATACGTAAAGTAAAAAAACAGACGCAAACGTAAAAAATGGACGAGAACATAAAAAACGGACAAATACGTAAAAAACGAACGTAAACGTAAAAAAATGGGCGAAAGCGTAAGAAAACAGGCGAAAACATAAAAAATCTGCCGAAAATTTTAAAAAAACGGGCGAAAACGGAAAAATATAGACGAAAACGTACAAAACCGGACTAAAACGTAAAAAATCGAATGAAAATGTAAAAAAGTAGGCGAAAACGTAAGATAACGTACGAAAAAACGAAAGAAAACAGACGAAAACGAACGAAAAACAAACGAAAACTTAAAAAGGTGGACGAAAAGGAAAGAAAATGGACGAAAACGTACCAAACCGAACGAAAACATGAACAACGGATGAAAACATAAAAAAGGGGACGAAAATGTACCAAAATGTAAGAAAACAGACGAAAACGGACCAAAACGTAAGAAAACGGATGAAAACGTAAAAAAAACAGACGAAAACGTAAAAAGACGGACGAAAACGTAAGAAAACATATAAAAAATGAATAAGTAGAAAGAAGTGAAAGATTATGTCTGAAATATTAAAGAAGTAATAATTGCTTTTTAGCAACTATGTCTGCAAAAAAAACAAACACACTTCTTTGGTAACCTTTTCCCTCCTGCAAACAAAAGAGGCAAGAAGTGTTTTTTTAAGAAAAACAAACGAAACCTTATTCGTATTTTGGTTATCTCTTGGTATTATTTCGATGTGGGCCAATAGACATGTCATTGTTTCCCTTCGTAAGCACTTGGGCGTAACATTGTCTTTTTGATATGCAAAGTTCCGTCATTGATTTGCCTTTAAGTTTTTTTATGGTTCCCAAACAAGAATCTTACATCGGTGGTAATTGTTCTTGGCAGCATATCCCGATATAAACTCAACATAGGAAAATTTGCAAAAGGTTATGTTAGGTAAATGCAACAGGAGCTTGAGGATTACTCTCAAGAAAAGATAAGTTTCGAGATTCTATATAGACTAGTCATAGGCTGAGTCGCTGATATTTAGAAAGAATCTTTGTAGAAAAGAATCCACGAAATCCATTGCAAGAGAAAACTGGAAGAGGGGTGAATGTGATTCTTTGTCGACTTGTTTTTATTAGCAGTGTTAGGACTAAACGATGAAACAAATAAAATAACTTGACAAACTAAGCGGAAGCTTTATATATCAGTATTGTCGATTTAAGTATATAGATACCAAATATCAAAAGTAAAAAGAATTATAAAGCTCTCCTTATAAAGCTGCTAATGTCTAGTGATAGACCAAACTAACCGACCTATGACTATCCTTATTCGACTCAAACACAAAACCAACTAATACCTATTTATACACAATGATTACCATTATGGGTGATAGCTCACATACAAGGTGTTCTTCTTTAAAAGGCTGTTGTTCCCTATTTGTGGTATTAGCATTTCGTCTACACGTATTTCAAGTTCACGTGGTTTCTGACATAGCTCAAAACAAGAGAAACCGGCCAGTACTACATTAGCAAATTCATATCAGGTCGATCTTGCAATTATATAATGGGTATAATATATCAAAGTGATATCTTTTCATACCAAAGAACACATGAAAGCACAACTAATGTTGTTTTTAAGGCATATTGAAATATGTTTATCATCACAGGAAATAATACGAAAGTACATTGTTATTCTTACATCTAGCCCAACTTAAGATAATCAAGCATACGATATGACATCATACTTCAGTACCACAATAAAACATTCCATCATTCATGAAACTTATTAATGTCTTATTCTATGCTGGTACAGTAATGTACTGGCATATGAATATGTCCTCTCACACAGCGATTATTCCTAATAGAAGAATCTCCTTAACTTGCTACTGAGATCTGAAGTACCTTGACTCCATCTTTACATATATTTGTAGCTCATTTCCTGTCATACATGGCACTATCATTACACAGTTCTAGCTACGCACAATACAGAAAAAGTCAGTAGTTTATGCAAGTAAACCCTACTCCCTTTGTCCCAAATAAGTGTTAACCAAAAATGGACACAGTTTTAAGAATGTGCTAAGTTGTTTATTATTAGATTGTCATGTTTAGCTTTATACATATTAAAGATACAATTGATGCAAATTTGTGATTCGGAAAATTTTGGAGAATTCTTTTTCGGAATGAGCATATATTTGAGGAAAATCTAAAGTACGTAGAAAGGTGAACACATATTATGGGATGTAGGGAGCAATATCTATCCAAAACTAACCTCATCAGCTGGTGTGCCATAACTGCGATCCTCAGCAATGTTTTCAGCTATCAAGTTGTCATTTGGACCATTACCATCTAGATCTCTTAAGAAATCTGGGAAATCATCAGATGTATCTGGTGAGAAGGTATGATGATTCACACCTTCTCCAGCATCAGGTTGAATATAATCAAGGGTTGTATCAGTTAATATATGATCAAATCCCTCATCTTGCTTTGAACCATAACCGCTTTGGAATGAGAATGGTGTATACCCAGCACATTGTTCAATATTCCTCTGATTTAATCTGGTCATCATTGGACCTCTTTCAGTTTGGTTTGTCATATGATTCACTTCTTTCTGATGCCATCCCTTCATTGATAAGTTAAACCCAATAGGTTTACTGCTATCTTCTTGATCATGTTGATATATCTGTATAGATGGCATGCACCCGAACTTTCTTCCAATAGCTCTTTTGGAAGTGAAATCACTGGACAGCTTTTCATCGTTTTTCCATTTTTCCTTGCGGCATTTCTGGTAAAAGAAAAAAATAATTCTTTTAATGCAAAAGTGGCTTACGGATCATGAGATGATCAAAAATACAACTAATGTTAACATTGTGGTACCCTATATGTACTATAAAAGTGCGAAGATTTAATCAATTAACCCACGCTTGTAAATGGAATTTCAATTTGAATATGCACATTTTCCAGGTGTACGTGAAGATCTAAATTGTTAAATCGCTAGTACTCCATCATCTAGCAGACACTTTTACATAATAAACCACCATCACTACCATAAGAGTGGCTACCAAGTTAAAGATAAGATAATGTAAACAACAAAGACAATTCAATGAAAATTTAGATCTAAATGTCTGACCTGAAGATGACTAGCAACCTGCATCCTCGTAAGACCAGGGACAGCCATGAGATCAAGTATATTCTTTGGATAACATCCTGATATCAAAACAGAAAACTTGGCTCAATATCGCACTTAAGGAAGCACATACGAAATATATGTATTTTACTGACACTTTTTTCTTTACGGCTTAAGGAAACATGTAGCTTCTTATCAGTTGTTCATTCTTATAAATATGTAAACAAAATCTACTTTTATGAGTATGAATAAATATTTAGTCCCAAACAATTTTCGCACATATTTTAAAGAAAAATATGTCCACATTCAGGAAAAAGGAGAGGGAAAGTTGCATCGAGGGTTAGGTACTATATGCTAATGTCTATCTGGGGTATACATTCATTTAAATTCTTTTCTGAAACAGAATTGCAAAGTTACTATATTTTTTTTTCTTCAGAAATTAAAAAGTATATATAATACCCCAAATATACATTAATTGCAACATAGTTTTATCACCATTCCTAGCAATTTTCCCAAATGCAACATTTAAAGGTCTCATGAAGTTCATTATTGTTGAGAAAAAAGTAAATTAATCTACTTGAACGGATGTTGTCAGCTGAAGATTTACTTCCTTCGCCAAGCTGAATAACAGCATTAATGAATTTAGCATGAAGTTCTGGTGTCCACTCCACGCATGTCTTCTTCTTCATGGTACGAACATTATCATCTTCAGACCAATGAAATACTAGATTACTCTTATAGTTACTGCTTGTAGCCTGCTTCGATGACTCGCCTCTATCCTTCCTTTTACTACCCAAATTCACATTTTCCTGAGTTCCTATTTCTTGAGATTCAACCTTAAGATTCCTATTCTTGTTTCTATGGTTTTCACGCTTACGGATTCTTTCTCTAATGACATCTTGACGTATATGGCTCACTGCTTCCATTGTAAGTGGCTTCTTCATGACAAGAAATGCACCACTCTTAAAAGCATTAATTATGAATCCATCATCATCTTGCTCAGACATCACTTGAGTATAGGAAAAAGTAAAGATGAATAAAAAGTTAAATAAGCACGATTGAGTAAGCAAGGTAAGGGTTAATACATACAAACGTTGTTGTACTTTGCGTCACTGTGACATAAGTCAAAAGAAAACTAGTAGAACGATATAAGTGAACAAAAACGCAAAGTACAACATTATCCTTTATATGCATTAACCCACCAGATATTTATGTTAAAATGTGATTTATAACTCACCAATGGATAGTACATCCATGTTTTTTGTTTCTCTAAGAAATGCATGAATATCCACATCATCTATTGAACAATCTACAAGCAGGAGATCAAATTTGCTCGAGTTTTCTGATAACAATCTTAAAGCCGCTCCAGATTGATAAACACATGTAACTAGCAAGACCAAAATAATAAGAAATTAATTAAGTATCCAACACTAACAACACAATTTTGAGATTTTTTTCTTGTTATCATGCAAACACATCGTATAAAAAGTTTTATATGACCTCACAAGAATTAATTAAGTATTCTACTTCAGAGCCACATTCCTCATCAAGTCCAAATTCATATATAATCATGGCATATTTTCAAAAACTACATATATGATAGATGGTAATTGGGATTGCTCGAAATTATCCAAACTATCGCATAAAGAATCAAGATCGAAGTGTAGGTTTGTTATTGATTTGTAACTGAATTGTAACTGAACGTTT